>ML800328.1:357806-369332 GCA_009831015.1 Picea engelmannii
CCTTTAAAGTTCCTATGAATACATCAATCAAGTGCTCATCTGGAATATCGGTTACCTTTATATTCAATCTTTGGAAGTTCTCAATGTGCTTGGTAACTGAACCCTTTTGCTTGAGATTTATCAATTGGATAAATAAGGTATTGTTCCTTGTATCCTCATAGTGTGTTATCATTTCTTCCATGAAAATTGTCCAAGTGACGAGTGATTTGCGAGAACAAAGCCATCAATACCATAAAAATTGATTAGGTTCTAAATATAAAGAAGAAATTTGTACCTTTTGTGTATGTGGCACATTATGTAGATCAAAGAATTTCTCCATCTGAAGTATCCATGTGATTGGGTCCTTGCCATCAAACTTCCTCATATCGATCTTAGGAACGTGGTTGGTCTTCAACCCAAAGTTGGAGTTTCTCCATTCTTGATTCACCTTCCTTGTGTCCTCATCATTAATTTCATGGGATGCATTTTCACTTCCAGGTGTCTTCTCTGTTATGAAATTTTTCAATACTTCCATGATCTCCTCTTTTAAACCATCCATCTTTGCCTCCAACTTAGCTTCCATCTCTTGTATTTCATCTTTTGTTACTATCTTCTTTTGTAAATCATTTATGTCCCTACACATTTCTTCACCTTCATAAAGAGTCCAAGTAGGACTGTCTGGAGGCTTATTTGGTGTAGAAGTTCCCTTTTTGGGTGGCATGTTGGCCAAGTATCACTTTTGAACCTTGATTTTGAGGTGGTTCTGCTAGACAATCTTTATTGTGTTGTATCTACCAAGTTTCGACCCTTCTGGGTATGAAACTTTCTTTTATGTAGTTCTCTAATATTTCTTCTCTGTAATGCCACAGGTCTAATCAAAATTGGATGTGCCAAGTGGAATTTACGGTAACTTCCCCACAAATTGCTTATTTTTGGGCTTTCCAGGAGATCTCACTTGTATAGTGTTCCCCACACAAAATAATTGATATGAAATTCTGAAAAATCATACCAAAAATACTATAGACTGTCCATGATCCAATGAAACAAGTCCCATTCAATTTGGATACTCTAGGAAGAAGTTATGATTGTTTTACCTGGAACACCTTCTTGAGACTAGTCAATAGGACTAGTCAGATACCCTATCTTACAGAGGGTGTATCTACAAATTTAAGATGACCCAGAAGCTGAAATTGTTACCACAGATACCTTACTAATGTATGTGAATATCTTCTAGATTTTAGGGTCTTAAACATTACAAAAAACAAATTATAGCGAAAATTCCGCAATGACTCAGTTTAGGATGATTCCAGAACCGTATCTTGTATAGGATGTATCTCCAAAATTATAATGCCTCAGGAGATACAATTTTAAAACAACATACCTTGATCCATCTACTAAATATCCTTCAAGCCATTCCTTTTGAAACGTTGTAGAAAAAAAGTTAGAGAGAAAATGCCAAGGTGTCCAAGATGTAGCAGCGAAACCCCAAGACCTTGAGCTCTGATACCATATGTTAAGAACCAAATATCAATATAGCATAGAAAAACCTCAGAAAAAGTACTCAACGACTTAAAAAAGAGATAATTTTAGATAATAAGCCTCTTCAAGGGGGCAACCTCCTTTTACTCCACTTAAATGTTCAAGTACAAGATGTTTCCAAATGAAAATGTCTCCTTGGTATATATAGGAGACTAGGAGGTATAATTACAACTAATGGAATAAACCCGACATAAACAAAATAACATTACTAATCTAATATGCCCCAATTAAGGGGTAATGAGCCAATATTAGGGCTTAACAAACCACGAAGAAGATATACTACTATTCTATTCACCACTTCTATTTGACCATCAGTATGTGGATGAAAATTTGTGCTCTTTTTCATCTTGGTGTCCATGAGTTCCCATAAGCTTGACCAAAAGTTCTCAATAAATCTAGAATATCAATCATAAATAATGGATTTGGGCAACCCAAAATGTACCCAAACATGCTGAAAGAAAATTTGTGTCATTTGTTCAGTTGTAACCTGCTTCTTACAAGGCATCAAAATACACATTTTGCTGAAATGGTCAACCACAACATAAATATAATCATGTTTCTTTTTAGACATAGGTAGACCTCCTACAAATTCCATGGAAATGTTTTCCCAAGGACGAGAAGAAACCGAAAGTGACGTATACAAACCCAACTTTCTATTTCTAGGCTTACTTGTAGCACATAAAGAACATCCTCTTACATATCTTGAAACACTTTCATTCATTTTAGGCCAATAACAATACCTTTTCAAATTAGCCATTGTCTTGCCTACACCAAAGTGGCCAACAATAAGAGAAGAATGTGTTTCTCTTATGATGTTGACTCTTTCACCCTGTGGAATACATAGCTTGCCAAGATGATACAAAAGCTTATCATGCACATGGTAATCCAAATCCTCAACTTGGTTAGAATGACACACAGTTGCATAAACCTCTTTAAAATCAACATCTAAAGCATATTGTTCAACATAACTCTCATGCATGGTAGAATTATGCTTAAGAATAACTGAAGCACTAACAATAGGCCTAGAAATAATATCAAAAAATTTGTTATAAATTCCTTTCTTATACCTTATAACCAAGTGGAATTGTTGTAGAAAACCCATCCATCTGAAGTTTCTTTCTTGTTGTAGCTTTGTTTGTGATTGAAAGTATTGCAATGGTTGATGATCTGTGTGAATGATAGTTTATTTTCCCAACAAATTATGATTCCATTTTTTCACACTTTTCACCAATTCATACAACTCCTTATCATAAGTAGGATAGTTAATCACAACACCATTAAAAGTTTCACAATGAAAACAAATGGTCTTACCATGTTGTAACAAGACTACTCCTATTGCACAATTACTTACATCTGTTTGGATCTCAAATGGTTGTCTCAAATTAGGAAGTGAAAGAACTGGAGATAAACTAATCTTCTCCTTCAATGCATCAAAACATTTTTGTTGCTTGCCTCCCCATTGGAAAATTTGATTGATGCTTGTCACTGGATGTAATGGAGCTACAATTGAAGAGAAGTTAGCAATAAAATTTCTCCAATATTGGGCTGCTCCCAAAAAGCTTCTTACCTATGTCACATTGTTGGGCTTGGGCCAATCCAAAATGACTTTGACCTTGGAAGGATCAATTTTCAATTCTCCTCCTCCAACAATATTTCCCAAGTAAACGAGGTATTTCCAAACTCACATTTATACATATTTAAAAGCAAGTTTTCTTTCTTTAAGACATCCAAAACTTGGTTTACATGCATAACATTCTCTTCACGGGATTTTCTAAATATCAAAATGTCATCCAAGTAGACAATCACACAATCATCAAGAAAAATGCCTTAAAACATCATTCATGACCCTCATGAATGTAGCATGAGCATTACAAATCCCAAATGGCATTACCATCCACTCAAACAAACCTTGCTTTGTTTTGAAAGTTGTCTTCCAAGTGTCTCCTTCAACAATCCTAATCTGATGATATCCACTTTTCAAATCCAACTTAGTAAAATACTTAGCATCTTTCAATTGATCAAGAAAATCATCAATTCCAGGAAGAGAATAACGATTATTTACTGTAATCTTGTTCAAGGCCCTGAAATCTACACACATGCACCATGTACCATATTTCTTTGGCACTAAAAAAATCGGTGACCCACATGGCGATGTGCTTGGCATGATGACCCCTTTGTCAAGAAACTCTTGGATTTGTTTTTTAATTTCAACATTCTCCATGACTGGCATCCTGTACATACCAATGTTTGGAAGAGGACAATCTTGCTGCAATTGTATCTCATGTTGGATACCCCTTTTTGGAGGCAATCCTTTTGGTTCCTGAAACATCTCATCATATTGTTTAACAACCTCATACAAATCAGATTTCAACTTTGCATCACAACCTTGGAAAGATTCTTTTTCAACATTGTCTTTGGGTTTGATCATCAAGAGGAAAAAATTCTTACTAGCATTGACTAATCTCTTCATTTGTCCATCATTTACAAGTGACAAATTCAACTTCTTTGTATCTGATCTAACAATGTAATCAACTCCATTTTTAAACAAATGATATTTGTTCTTATGACGATGAAATATGGCTCTCCTGTCATATAAATATGGGATTACCAACATAATACCACAAATATCCAATGGAATAACATCAAGCTCTACCTCATCTATAAAATTTGCAGTGTTGGCAAATCTAAGTTTACACCTTATTGTCACATGCAATTTGGCATTGTCACATATCCATCCTAGAGGGTATGGTTTAGGATGTGGAGTAGTTTACAATTTTAATTTCTTGACAGTGTCTTCAGATATGAGGTTTGCTTGATATCGAGTATCAAAAAGAGTATATATCTTGGTATGCTTTGAAATAACACTTATGTGGAAAAGATTTATTCTTTGTTTTTCATGTTGAGTTTCATTGAGGCTACTACTACTTGAAGAACTAGTACTTGCAATATAATCCTTACCTTGAAAACCCATGGTTGTAATCTTTGTTTCATCACTTGAATCAAAACCTAAATCATGTTGTGTAGTTGTAGTAGTCTTTGGTTTCCCCTTATGGATGAACTTTTTGGGTCTCATTTCAGGATGAAGTTTCCAACAACGGTCTTCATCATGGCCATCATTTGAACAATGTTTACATGAGAGTTTCTCTCCCTCTTTCTTGACTAAGGCATTCTTTCTTCCATTTCCTTTGAATTTCCTCTTTCCCTTGTCTCCCTTAAGAAAATGCTTCTTTCTGCCCTCTTGAGGTTCATTCCTCCCTCTTGCTTCCAAATGAGTTGCATGTACACAAACTTCATCTAGACTTGGAGGGTTAAACATAAGTATTGTGTTCCTCAAGTAGCTATGCAATCCTCCAAGGTATTTGAGTAAAGTTTCTTGAGAAGATAAATCTATAGCCAAAATCAAATCCCTTGTTCTAAATTCTTGAGTGTAGATTTGCACACTTTTCCCTTTAGCTTGTTTAAAAATTTTCCAATCCATAATAGCTTTATGCATGTATGCTAATGGATAAAATTGTAATTTAAGTGAAACAATAAAATCATTACAAGAGGATAAAATTTTACCATGTTTCTTCACGTCCTCTTGAGTTTTGGCTTCCCACCAAATGAGTGCCACACTTTCCAATCTAAGAGAAGCAAGTTGAATCTTAGTTTCATCATCTTTGATTCTTTGTATCCTACAATACACTTCAGTCTAATGAATCCAGTTATCCAATTTCTCAGCATTTACCTCTCCATTGTACATAGGCAATTCAAACTTAATATCAAGCTTAAGCAAAGGAGTTTGTAGAGGAATTTTACCATGTTCCTTTGGAGAATTTGGAGGTGGTTGTGAAATGGTAGAAGAGGTGGAAGATGGAGGTGAAGAGGGTGGAGTATCACTATTCCCTCCATTTCATTTTGGAGTTTTATCACCACTATCTTCATTTCCCTTTGGAGGATTTAAGCTTTCACCTTGCAACCTTGCATTTATTTCTTCAAATAAAAATTTCACCATTTATGTCATATCATAGAAATATTTTATGAAAGTTTTATCCTCTGAAGTAAGAGTTTCATGACTCTCCTCATGAGCCATACTTGGTGAATATCTCCTTGAATCTTGAGGTGATTGTGTATTTCTCCTTATTTAAAGTTGAGAACTTGGCTCTACAGGTTGACCTTCTCCTGTTGTGAGATTCAACCTTGTAAGCATTAGAAAACAAACACTTGCAAACAATCAAACCTTCAAAAACCTATGCTCTGATACCAACTTGATCTGAAAATGAAAAGGCTTGAGTCTCTTTACAATTGCAAGTGAAATTTGTATGTGCTTGGGTAATAGGATCAAGTTACAAACACATAAAACTTAATGAGTTTTTACTTAATCATGAGAAGCATAAACATGCATAACAACCATCAAAGTAAACACAATAACACACCAAAATGATAGAGGAGTTCACCCCTCTCTTGGGCTACATCTCTTGGTCCATCTTCCCATGGATCATTTTCATTAATGCTCAAAGTGTCAAAATTAGTGCTTTACAATGCTCAGAATGAAAAATAGATAGCTTCAATGGCTCCAAAACGTCCAAAAACCCCTAGCTGGGCTCTTCTTGCACCTGGTTTGTCCAAAACTTGAGTTGGAATCACTTCCTAGAAGTTTCTCCCAATTCTTTGTTGTCTCTGCTCGCCAAAACACACATGTGTGTGAACAACCTAGCTTCAGAGAGCATTTTCGTGCCAAAACCCAACACCCATGCACATTCCGCAAATCATGGCATTCTTTCAAACAATTAGGGGACTTAGCACCTTTCTCGGTGGAGATGTCAGTCGCATGGCCCATGTGGGCACGCGTTGACCTAAGAAGTAGCACCTTCCCGCTATCTGTTGAAGTCTCTGTGCTTGAGGGTCATATGGTGGAGGGTGGTGTGATCGTGGCTAAATGCTGGAGAGTTCCCCACACCCGCTGTTGGAAAAATGGCAAGTTTCTATGGTAAGGTTCGCACATTGGGACATGTGGTAAGTGGTAAGACCAAGGGTTGGGGCTAAACCTCGACCCAGACTCCGCTCGAACTATACACCAATGTAAATTCAAATATTTTTGAAGTGGTATATGGTTAAGAAACATATGGCAGGTGGGATGGTAGCTTGGCCTATGCCAACACATTGCCACTTTCCTTGGAGGTCGTGGGTTTGACCCTCGTGGAATCGAACCAAAATTTTATACCATAGAGGGGTGCCACGTGGCACCATACCATTGGTCCAAAAAAATAGCACGTGTCAAAACCAGATAGGTCCACTGCATATGCCAAATCACCTGCCACATCACCACTTGCCATGTGTTAGTACGATCATCCTTCCACGTGCCAGTACGATCTGCACAGTCAATAGTACATATTGTACAGTCAGCAACAAATTTTCATGTTTGAGGAAATGGACAAAATGTGATATTTCTCGCATACGATGTCCATTTGGACCTGTTCAAATTATGTTGGGATCGTAAGGACGGGGCCTATGCATGAGTCTGTTTTCAAGCAATTCCGAGCACTTGTATTTTTTAGCATATTTTGATCCCCTAGATCAACAACCCAAGGGATGAGATTTCCTTCTCTGCATCGTAATCCCTCATAAAATCTCCACCCCCTCCAAGGTTCCAACATATACCAACCAGGAATCTCTCTACTAAGGGCTCCAAGAAATTCAACTACAACAGGAGTGCTCGCACAACATATACAAATGCTCTTTAGGTAATTTTTCACCATAAATCACTCACATGCATACTAGCCTCTTTCTTAGCACAATTACCAGCTTCAACAATCTATCTTCAATACCCACTATGGATGGTCACTCTTTTACAACACTATGCTCTAGTTTTCCTCACTTCTTGCTAATTGTAAAAACTATTCTTCCTTCGTATTCGAAAAATCTCCGTCTCCCCTATTTGCGTGGCTCTTACTCTTCACCTAAGGATGATTACACTCAACCCATGTTGCCATAATTGAGTGGGATGACTTCCTCACCCAACCTCTTAAATTAATTCAATGATTTGAGTGTTTATTAAGTCAAAGGGATAAATGGATAAATGACAAACTGATTAATGGAGATGGATTAAGACTCAAGGCACATGGAAACCCCTCAAATCCCCATTAAGTGCCCTCTCTTGTGGAATCATATCCCACTATTACTCTAGTCCTTACATGTCTACAACTAGTGGCATATTTCATTTTTATTATTTTCAATGTAGAATGTTTACATATTACATCGCTTGGCCCGCAACCATTCATAATACTCACAAATATACAATGCTACATTGGGGATCAAAACTGGGGGTTAAACTATGTCATGGAATGCCTTATTTCACTACCCTTGAGTTGAGGTGTAAATATGGCATATACATGGATATTTTTGTTGTGTTATTATGCAATGTAACCTAAGGATTATCTCAATCAGTGGAATCATTCTCCCAAGGCATGTTGTCGATGGAGAGACCATATGTCAGAAGTTCAAATCCAATCGAGTCACCCAAGATTACCAAACATTATTATAATTGACAATTGAACCACCCTTCATTCAAATTTTTAGAGAAAAGGAAGAATCACAATTTTTTTTTTAAATAGTAATATAATAATAATAATCTAATTTTAAGGTTATGACCAAGCCAGACACCAAATTGGTGTATGAGATCCCCTTGTTTGTAGTAGAAGGGACCCCTTTGTGCTGTAATTTAATTGCTAAAATTTACAGAAGTATACATACCCTACCCCCCTCTAGATTTGAACTTGTAACATTTTAAGAGGAAATACATGTTTACAAAAACATAATATATATATATATATAAATATTCTTAAGAAAACCATGTCAATGAGTTTAATTAGATTTTATTACAAATTGAACATAAAATTATAGTATTAGTATGAATAACAAAGATAATGTGAAAAGAATAAATGGATGAGTGGGGACAAGTGGTTACTATTTATATATCCTACCCATTAACACAATGTAATTAGAGTTTATCACAAATTGAATATAAAGTTGGTATAAGCATGAAAAATAAACCTAATATGAAAATGTGAAAGGAATACATGGATGGTGGGAACAAGGGGTTCTCATATATCTATTTTTTGAAACAAGATAAAGTTGTATAAAAGTTAGTTTCTATCTTCACTATTAGATTAAATATTTAAATTAATCATGTGTTAGATTTTTTTTCCACAAGAAAATTGCACATTATATTGAGATATATAACCAGTACACATATACATAATAACATTACATATGAAGGCCTTACCTTGTGACATCTCCACCGCCATCTCTACTATTTCTCGTATCCAATAGACAATAGATACCACTAAGCCACCATGATGACTATCCAAAATATAATCTAAAAACAATTGTCCAAAAAAGAAAAACAAGATGTCAAGAACTTTTTTTTTTTTTAATTTTGACATTACAATCATACCAAAAGATACCATCAAAAAAAGTCTCACACATGCTTGAGTCAGATAGGAAACGCTAGTACAAATTTATAAAAACTCTTGGTCCCTCATGACCATCAACCCACTGGTTGTATGTGATAGCTCCAGGACGCTCTGTAAGGGCCTTTTTGGATAAAATGTCAGCCTCCTAATTTTATTCTCTATAAACATGGGCAAATGTGATGACAGAAAAGTGCTTGATGAGTTCCCTTACCCTGTATTTCTAGCAGTCAATGGTGATGACCTGCAAAGAACCAATATTATTAAGCCAATCAATAACAATTTTTGAATCCCCAATGACATGGAAATCTGAGATAGAAAGTCTATGAGCCAATGTAAGGATAGCCCAAGCTCCCAAGAGTTTCACTCTTATGTTTGTACCTCCACCACAATTGAGAGTCCACTTGTAAATTGTGTGATCATTGAGCTTTATAACACCCCCGCTCCACCTTGTTCCCCATTCCTTTGTGCCACCCCATCAAACCATCCTATGATTCTCTGATGAGGCAAGATATGGACATATCACCTAATGGATTTCTGAGTTTTATGGGGGCTACGGCATGCCACAACAACAATAGATAGAAGAAAGAAGACCTTCTCCATCGATGGAGACTTAGATTCAAATATAACCAAGTTTCTTTCATTCCAAATGTGCCAACAAATGAATGTTGGCAATGTTGAGTGACTATAATTCCTTCTAGCCCAAAATTCAAAACATTCCAACATTGTGGAGCTCGTCCACCCTATGGCCAGCTTGTAATGAACTAAAATCTTATTCAAAACAATGCATGTGAAAGTACATTGGACAAAGAGGTGAAAAATTGAATCCTCATTACCTCTACAAAGTAGACAAAGACCAGGCCCTTTCCATCCTCGCCTATGGAGATTGTTCTAGGTAAGCAGTTTGTCTTCTATGAGGAGACACGTAAAAAGTTTGATATTTTGTGGGAAATCCCAGGTCCATAGCTTTCTCCTCACACCTCCAATTTGTTTCTTCCATAACTCGGCAACCAACGCATTATAAACATTCTTAGTTGTTAAAATACTGGTACAATCTCCCCCCTTCCATCTTTACTCATCTCGACTATCAGATAGTGCTATGCCCGCTTCAATCAAACACAGTATGTATTGGTCCCATTCAGATGCAAGATCGCCCACCAAGCCCAAGTCTATACTATTGAGCCAATTTGTGCATATCGAGCCCTAGGTCGGAGCCCTTCTTGCTTGATAAAGATAATAAACATGGTTAAAATTTAAATGATTTATTAGCTCTGTAGATAGATAGGAAACCTTTCCCATCCCCAGGTTTTCATCCTTTCCCGTAATGATAGAATCCCCTGCCCTCGGTTTCCATGCCAACTAGTGCACAAGCAATGGTAAAGAATTCAACAAATTCTTCCATGTTTGTGAGCCAATATGTGCAACTGGAACAACAATGCGTAGCCAAGTTATCACTGATATATGAGGAATTTTTTTATCTTTCAAAACCTGTTTCCATATACTAGGATGCAACAAACCACGCCAAAGAGATTTTGTAGCTAAGTCTCTCTAGAAACAGTAGATGTTTCTGAGTCCCCATCCACCAAATTTTTTTGGCCTAGCTAATGTCTCCCACTTGCATAAGTGATAGGAAGATGGATATTTCACGCCAGACCACAGATAAGAAAAAACCATCTTATGAATCTGATTCATGACAGTATCTGGGATGTGAGCCAAGGACAACCGATACACCGACTGACTTTCTAGCACTACCTTTATCAAAACATATCTACCTCCCAGTGATAGAAAGTGATTACACCATTGACGGATTCTAGTCTCATATTTCTGCAATAGCCACTGCCAGTCTGCCACCTTATAACTATCCATCTTTAAAAAATAACCCAAGTATTTAAACCCCGCTGAAAGACTCATGATACCATAATGAAACGTAGTCAAACTATTAAGAAAAACCTGTTGTACACCAAAATGATGGAAAGTTGACTTATTTGCATTGATCTCCAATCCAGAAGCACCACAAAATGCATATAAAAGAGTATGTATTTCCTAACATTCAATGATAGATGCATTTGAAATTATTAGCACATCGTCCACATATAAGAGATGGAGAATTATTACCATCTGAGAGACTTTAATACCAGTCAAATGCCCTTCCGTAAAACTTGTTTTCAGTAAAAGGCTCAACCCCTCCATCACAAAGATAAACAAAAGAAGAGACAAAGGACAACCCTAACACAATCCTCTACCATTGTTAATGAAATTTGTAGCCTCCCCATTGATCAAAATGGAAAGAAATGCTGAGGTCACACAACCCATAATCCATTTAATCAACTCCAAAGAAGAGAAAGGAATTAATAGCATTTTAAGAGTAGTTCATCTTCATTTTGAATCCAAATTCTGAATAGGGGACTTAAAGCTCCCATGAATTGACCATACGACACCAATGGATCAACATAAGAACAAGGCACTTGGATATTAATAAAGAAAATAAATGATGGAACCAAAAATCCTTATTTCAAATGAAATTATATAACTTCAAATGTTGCATCCGGTTAGCAAT
>ML800329.1:0-13484 GCA_009831015.1 Picea engelmannii
CATGTGATTTAATAACATAGCTCTAGCTGAGGAAATTCTTACCATAATTTCCTTTCAACAATTATGCAAAAAGAGTGATAAAACTCATACCTGCATGACTACCATTAAAAATTATACTACCTGAATATCTGATAGCAGTAGAATCTTTCATGCTTCTTTTATCAGACTTATAACCAGCTCTTCAGCTCTCTGTTGCTTCCTTCATGAAGCAACAAAATTACCAACAACACCTACAACATGCAAGCATTCTTTCCTTGGGCTGGCCAAACAAGCCATAACATACTTGCTGCCACAAATTGCAACAACTTCTTTCTCCCTATAACCCTTTTTCTTGTGGATCCTAGAAGCATTCAATTCTTCCAATATTCCTACAAGTTTATCCTACATGGCCACTGGCTATGACCACGTGCCTATCCAAAAGGTGTTTCAGGATTTCACATATTGGGTGTTTCGATATGATTCACCCTCGACTCTCTCTATCCCTGAAATCTGAAACAAGAGTCTAGCGGGTGCTAGCTCTTTCTTTAACTTCCACCGGTGTGACCTCTAGCTATAATCTGGGGCACCAACTTCCGAGCACTACGAGACTTTACCCTTTGCAAACTTTGAGGACTAGCTCTCCTCCTTTCTCCCGAGGTCCGAACTCCCGAACCCTTGTTTCCTCAGACCAAAGCTCCACAACTTTCCGGGTTCGACGGTCCTGGTCAATTCCTTGCGAATCGACAATTCGCGTTTCAGGGTTTCGAAAAATAGTTTCCCCTCATTTTCTTCCGATCTCTAGTTTTCTGAAATCTACGTGAGTTAGATCCAATGACTCAAAGCTCCTCGTAATCCAATGGTGTGGATCCTTTTTCTTGTGAATCGAGACTTCACGGTTCACGAAATTAGAAAGAAGTTCTCTTCCCTCTTTCAACTTCTGTCTTCATGAAATTCAAGTGCGTCAGATCAACGGATGACACTCACCGTGATTCAATGGTCTAGATCTTTCCTCACGAATCGTAAGTTTGCGTTTCAGGATTTTTGAGAACAACTTCCTCTGTTCTCCCAACTTTCAATTCTCCGAATTCCCGATGAAAGGAATCAACGGTTCGATCTTCCCTAAGATCAACAGTTCAATACCTCCCATGAGACTTTGAGTATTGAATGACTCTTAGCGTTATCTTCCTCGCATTTGGCTGGATTTGACGTCTCATAGGTTTTTAACACTTCTTCCTAGAAGTGCTCCACCCTTGATCTGGATTTATGTAGGAACACAATGAAATACAGAAATACACATAAACGCAAAGATGCAGCTGAAATAAGACTTCATTTCATTAATAACAAATGACTGAAATATGCTTACAGACAGAATGGAAATAAACTAGCTAGGGCGCTGGTAGCTTATCTCTGAGAAGAGATGTGGCTGCTACTCACATCCATGAGAAGATGATTACAATGAGCATCTAGAGGCATTTTTACAATAGACAAGAATGCCAAAAGTCATAGACATCCAAAAACCTAACCCTAGGAGATGAAGCGCCAAAAGTCATGTGGGCCCCGTTTGGGTAAGTTAGTACATCAACTTTACGGGGTCGTAACTTTTCCATACGATCTCCGTTTTAGGTGTGTGATAGCTCGTTGGAAAGGTATTGTAGAGGAGATTCATTTTGGGGGCTCAATTATGATTTTTAATAACATTGAGAACCTCTATCTCAAAATAACATTCATTAAGGCCCTCAAAATGGCCCTAGAAGTTAAAACCTGCTAAAAATAGTAAATTGCCAAAATTGCCAGAAAACTGTTTTGACCTAGTCGGAAAAGGTGGGTGGCCACCGATATCCACCTGGATCAACCCTCCAAGTCTACCCTTGTTAATATCTTTTGTGATTTGGGACTTGGAGTGATGAAGAATTTGGCCTACTCTCCAAGTTCACGATCCTCGAATTCACGAAATGATCCAACGGTTCAAAACCAACCACGATCTACAACCCATGTTTACTCTGAATCCTAGGGCGACGAGTTTCTCCATCCACTAACCACCTTCCAAATTCTAGTTATCTTACGGTCCCCGCGATTTCGTAAGTTCTCCATGGAGAATTTCGACTGTTCGTTGAAATTCTTAATGACTTCTTTCCAAATATCTTGGCGTCAATTCTTCTGGAATTGAATCTCTTCCTAAATTGAAGGATCTCGAATAATTCGACAGTGTTTTCCTTCCCAATCTTTGGTTAATAAAATTTTAAATTCACCTTGCCAAACACTTGCGCTCGACGTGCAAACTTGCACTATTTCTCTCTGAGCTTTTAACTGACTCAGTCTCAAAGGGACTCGACCCTTCTGTGTTTTCCGAAAGACTTTCTGGTGCCCATATGGCACCCTCTACGCTTGTCTCCTGGAATTCTTTGAACTTAAAATAAGTTCCCTCTATAATCACTCCTTACGTTTGATATGCACACTCTACTTACAAAATCTCTACGCTATCTCTTCTGAGCTTTGTTTTATGAATTGGAAGCATTATGTGTCTCTTCCATTTCTTTGCACTTTGTGGCAATTCAAAATACTTCTAGCACTCATCAACCTTCTGCAATACAATGCGCAAACAAATAGAATTTTTCAAGCCTTCGTTTCTTGACAATTCCTCATCTTTCATAACAATCGATTTTAAGAAAATGTTTCAATTTCACTACTTTTCCGAGCTTTGCTCGGATATATAATTTTTGGGACTTCAGGACTTTGGGTTTTCGGATCTTTGGTACCTGGGAGTTCACGATGCAGTGACTCCCAACCTTTTGTCATTCCAATTTCTGAATTCTGAAAATTCGGTTTCCTTACTCTCTGGGCCCACAACACAGCTGTCGTCCTTAAACTCCGCTACGATTCTTCCATCTTCGAAGATTTCGGGACTTTGGGACTTCTGGATTCAGGGTTTTGGTCCATGAGGCTTTCATACTTCCTTCCTTTCCAACCCCTAACATCCGAAATTCTGATTTACTTTACCCTCCGGGCCCACATAGCATAGTTTTCATCCACAACCACAGTGGCACATGGCACGTTTAGGAGGGTCCACATCGCTTTTAATGACATCATTGGGTCCCACCACTCTTTCTTTTCTTATCAACCCACTGGCACATGATACACATCCATGTGTCCACATCCATTCCAAGTAAAATCCAATGGTAAGATCTTTCTCAGATATACGATCCATATCCTCTCGGCGTTTCGGGGTTTCGAGCATAGAAATTTCGTGCATCCACACATCTCGAACTTCTGTTTGCCAAAATCCTGAAATTACTATTTACTAAACTACTTGATCCAACTGTCAAGTTATTCTCCCCATGATCTACGATGTAGATATTTTCGGCATTTCAGGGTTTCGAGCATCGGGAGTTCATGCACCCCACATCTTGAACCTCCATCTGCCGAAATCCCAAAATATATGGTTTACTCCTCTGCCAAATCGGACGGTCAACTACCTTCCTACGATCTACGGTGTAGATCTTTTCAGGTTTTTTGGGTTTTCGGGAGTTCGCGTATCGTGATTCCCACACTCCTGTGCAAATCAAAAGGGATTTAAACCCTGCACGCACTCTCCAGATATGACGGTCATGAGGGTTCACCTTCCCTCCCAAGAAGATCCTAAGGTTCTAGCACTATTGGTGTGGAGACCTATCTCCCTGTGGCCATAGACCACACCAACTGTAGTTTCACATGCCGCTAAACCTCCTGAGCTTAAAAACTCATCAAGTAACTCCTTGACACTTCAGAGCAAACCAAGGTCTAAAATTGGCCTTCCAGACCCAATTTCCCTTGCACTCTCTGTCCAAAGACCACTCCACTGGCCCATCTAGGCTCAGTGTCGAAACCTTGGCTTTGATACCAATTTGTAACACCCCTTTCACTCACTACTGTGTAGGTGTTACTATGCAAAATAACAACATTCTCATTAATAATTAATTACATGAATTTAAACAAGTTAAACACATTCAACACAGAGTGTTCATACGAATTACTGCAATAATCAACAATCAATACTATTTAATATTAATTCATATACATAGTGGAATTCATGATAACATAAGCAACACAGTCATGAAAAACATGATTAAAGCATAATCAGGTACTTATCTTTGAAACAGTGGCAATTCCACCAACCAAGTGCATGCCTTCCACGAACCTCCCAGCCTTAGACTGCACTGCTCATCAGATCAGCAGTGGGTCACCCCCAAGTTGGGACTAAGCTCCACCCCAAGGCAATGAATCCTAGGCTAGACTGAGGTTACAGGGAAAATAGCACATAGCCACAAGGAAGGGATTCTCTCCCAAGAACCACTCACGCTCACTGCCCACAGAACCTCATTCCCCACATGCCTATTCCACCCCAGGAGTATACACCTTCTATGTCACCTGGACAGTCCTTCCGCTGCTAACCTCCCTTGCCTTGGGTTACAACAATAGACCAGACTGGAAGTCTCCGTGCTGTGGCAGCTACAGGGTTCCTTCTAGGAGTCCTCTCCTTCCTCTTCGCACTCTCTCACCTAGAGAGAGACACTCACAGGCCAAAACCACCTGTTCATCCAACCTCAACACCACTCTTGCCTAGAGAGAGAGAGTTTCACAACTGGTCACAAGCCATACGCAATCCATCACTACGTGGCCACAACAACCCACGGGAAATAGACACAGGCTTCCTCAAACTAGTTCAGCGATGGAAAATCGGTCTCATGATCACGACTTCAGAACAAAGATCTTACGTACAGGCTCGATCTTAGGCAGTGGATGCACACATATTCTACAGAAACAACACGATCTTTTTTGGTTCAAAACATAATTGAAACCAACTCTTTCAGAATCGATCACAGACTTCTGGTTCAGTACGGAGGTATACACGGGTTTTCTCAGAGCCAGACATAGACTTTTCAGATCACAGGGATGCACAAAGGTTCTCTACAGAACTTGGGTCAGTCGTACTGTTCAAAGCCCATACACACTCAGGCAGTCTGATCGAATGGGAGAATGAATCCCCCTCATGGTCCACCCTGGCCATTTTATTCACATGCACCAGGGTCGACACTTGTCTCCCTGGAGACTGCATGTGTTCCACCAGCATGCATCACGTTCCCTTGGTCAAGAACTTAGGATAAAAATATAAATGGCACATGTTCTTTTGGAACAATAATAAAATATTATTCCCAGGCTTAAGCCCCCTAGGCTAAACACTTAGCCCCTTTTCCCACCTTCCAACCCCTAATTCCTTGCCCACTCTATGGATGCTTAGTCCCCCTTCACTCATTCACCGTGGTCAGTATGCACATGGAGGTGTTTATATTTTATTAATTGTTCTTCATGATTACATATACAACAACAGGCTCCTGGCCTTCAACACTTAGGCTCCCTGGCCTAACAAACACATAAGCTACCAACTTATAAAAACTTGGCTCACCAGCTTATAAAACATAATTACAATTTCTTTCAGAACATGGTTTGCAACGGGGCTCGGCCTTGGGGACACTACAGAAACCGTAAGGAATCCTAGGGCTAGGGAGACGGATAGGATGTTCCTAGCTGGTTGGGAGGTTAGTCAGTTTTGGGCAGAGCTTCAGCTTTGGAAGAGCTTCAAAACAACATCAGTTTGAGGTATTTATTATCATTAATATGTTGTGTTCATTATTGATATGTTGTTCATAATATTCATGCTGAACATGTTGTTTATTATCATGCTGCTCATTTTTAATTATGTTGAACATTGTTATTATGCGGGATAGTGAATTGTTATTATGCTGAATAATGAACTGTAAAGAAATTATGATAACATTTATATATTTAAATTTATGTTTTATAAGGCTCTGTTTGGACATGCCTTACACATGGTATTAGAGCCCAGTTTCAAAGATGAAACCTAGGATTAACCACTCACGTGATTGAAGGTTATGCAAATAGTTCCCTCAAATAGCTCATAACCTACAACCCTTTTTAAAACCCTTTACATCAACCTAGAAAAAACGTAAAATTTCCAATGAGAAACCCTAGAAATAAAATTGAAACAACCCATAAAACCTTGAAAATTCCACTAATAAACCCTTGTAAAAATCTGAAAACACTAGTAAGAATGATGAAATAGCTTAAGATGTAGCAGGAAGGGGTCCTAAAGTTGTTTCATCCTCCCATCTATGGTTTCAGCCACCAAATGACCTATTTACTTCTAACAACTTTCACCTGCAAAGGACAAAGAAATACATCATAAAAGAAGCATTAGATGGGGTCAAAATTTCTAAATATGAAAAAAAAAACAAAGAAACAAACTTAATTTAAAAACAAAATGTGTTCAGTTTTTTTATATAGAGGAAAGAATTTTTTTTTGATATATATATATATATATATATATATATATTATAATACATTTCTATAATGTATAAATTATATATTATGTTATATACATAATAATATCATATGTAAAGATATACTACATTATATAAATATCTTATTTCATTTGAATAAAAAAAAATGCCCAAAGTCGAGACCTAGCGTCAATCCATGAAGGAGGATCTCACAAAGGGCATTATTTGTTAAACCCGAGCTATCATCCAAGCATCCAAAGCGCCAGTCACATGGAGGAGGAGCCCACAATGATTTCTTCATTGCACTACACAGGCCCAATCTCCATATCCACAACTATCGAACCAAGCACACCTACCATACACAACACACAAGTTAGCAACACATGACAAATCAAAGCCAACAACCATACACCAAGCCACCAAGGAGAAGTCTACTATTAGCACATTAAAACAACACATAACACAAAGCACCAACTCAGCGCAAGCCATGAGGAGGAGAGCTCACAGACCAAATTCTATTACACTACTCATCCCACACACAAGCACAAGCACCAAAGCCCATATCAAGCACCAAGCCTTTCCAAGCGGGGAAGCGAGAAGCAGTCGGTCCATATGTTGGCCTCTCTAATGATTTTAGCAAGCCCTTCTAAGCATACATCTTTGGGTCGAATCGCCCTTCACACAGTCAATAGCATAGCCCAAGCGCTTTGAAGAATGGTCCAACACCAACGTGCCTTGAAAAATCCAACAAGCGTTGAGATCGCAGCCAACAGCCAGACACCCTACCCATACCGAGCCAAGGAGACACCCATGGGATGAATCGCAAGTTAACAGATTAGACACCAAATCCCAACTCAAAGTGCCAAACCATGGACAAGGGAGAAACCGTGAGGAAATGCCATGGGTATCTAGCAGTCGGCGGGAATGGAAACCCCAACCTGATATATATATCATAAAAAACTTAACTATTCCGCCAAGGGCGCCAGCCATAAAGCACCGAGCCAAGAACCTGCAACACAACACAAAACGAATGAAACCAAGAGCCCACGGGTCGAGCATTGTACACAATGCGACTGACCGAGACCAAACACCCAAGTCACGAGCCAAGAGCCAAGAGGAGCCCCGCTGAGGCAGGTAGGTGGTAGTAGACAAACCTCGAGCCATATGTGCGGTCATGAATACCAATGACGATAGCGCTAGTAGGCCTAGAGGCCATGGTCATACCCTCCTGATGGTCGACCATGGGGGCCAAGGCCACCCCCTCCTCTAAACTCAATAGTGTGTGTATAGTAGAGGAGAGGTCAATTATGCATAGAGCGGAAGGGAGGTGTCACCGAGGTTCTGCAGAGGAGAATGAGGGCTCTACACGTCGGGTAGGGTTTGAGTAGTTGTTTTTCTTCATTATTATTTTATTGCATGCTTGAACATGCAGGAAAAGAGGGAGGGGGAAAGTGGACCTCATGTGAGGACCCACCCTAGCTTTGACTTTTTTTCATTTTAAATTATTTTATTTTCTATTATCATTATTATTTTATTTTTTTCATTTTTTATTAATTTTATTTTATTTTAACCCTTTGGGTTTTAATTATTCAAAACATTTTTTTGTTTTAAATTTCAATTTTAAATGATTAATTTCAATTTTTTTTTTTTTATTTCAAAGCATTGATAATATTAATTAATTAATTAGTAATTAATTTAATCATTCAAAAATTAATTAACTAGTGATTTGAATGATTAGTTAATTAAATGTGTAATTAACATTAACATAATTAATAATATTTAATAATTAACATAACATTATGATACTAATAAAATTTATTTTTGGATTAGATTAAATGTGTTGATTAAGGCGAGAGAGTCAGTAGTTTTCTTAGGCAAAGACATCGAGCTTAGAGGCTTTCAACCCTGACCTAGCCACTTACCCTAAAGAGAGTAACGTCTGTTTACAGACTAGCAAAAAAAACTTACGCCTAACCCTATGTTTTAAAGTATAAGTTGCGCGAATGCGAGTTACCTTAGACTCTTCCTTGACAAACATTTGTTTGATGCAGATTCAATTATACAGGATGGTTAAGACTCGAGGAAATCGAGGTAGAGGGGCAACATTGCAAGGACCGCCAACGCCGCCACCACCATCGCCTAAATTAGCTCTCATTTTGTGCTCTTTGGAGGCTATGAATGAGACTTTAAAGGGGTGTCAGCCAACAGGGATCGAAGTGGAGCCCCCACCATCTGAAGAGGGTAACCCTGAAGCCTCAAGGGATTCATGGGGAGGGCCTCCACCCAAGGACATCACTAGAGAATTCTAGAAGATCAAACTCCTAGAGTTTGTCGGGTTCATGCCAGTGAACGTGCTGAAGCATGGTTGGAAGGAATGACACGATGTTTCTCCTTAAGAGACTATGCTTCCACATCAAAGGAAAAAATAACAATCTTTCAATTAAGGGATAGTGCCTTGAACTGGTGGGGAAACCTGAAGAGGCAGTTGCACCTTACCCTAGACACTATCTCTTGGGAAATGTTTGAGTAAAGGTTCCAAAAGAAATATCTACCAGCTTACTATGAGGAACAACAGGTGGGAGCATTTCATTCTCTAGTACAGGGAAACAATACCATGGAAGAGTACAAGATCAGGTTCATGGAATTGGTAAAATATGTTTCGTACATGGATAATGATCAATGACAGGCATAACGCTTTGTTTATGGGTTAAACCCTAAGATAAGGGCCATGGTATAGATGTGGAAACCATATTTAGTAGCGAAAGCAGTTGAAATGCATGTTATGCTGAGGAACACATGAGATTAAAAGGGGGTATGAGATTGACCTTTCCACATCATCCTGGATTTTTGGGGAAGGCCCCTAGGACCTTCTCCAAGAGAGGGATCTCTAGGCCACCTCCTTATGGTAATAGAGTCATGCCAAGGACAGTTGCCATAGGTATTTCAATGGTAGCAACTGCAGCATCCCATTCATCACCAATGACACAGGCAGGTTCACGACCTTCTCAGGGAGAAACTAGTAGGGGTAGGGGTTCTAGGGGAAGGAACTCATTTCAGAAACCATCACAGAGCAATGCACAAGTTTAATCTCTCATTACATGTTGGGGATGTTGAGGACCCCATTACCATCGTCACTTCCCAGAGTTGCAAGAAGGATTTGTGCCTAGGGAAGGAAAGGCCCCGATGGGAAGAACAAGCGGTAGCCACTAGATTTATGCGGTAGTTAATAATCGCCAGGAAGAACATCAATCCACAGTGCTGGAGTTGCTAGGTATGCTAAATCATATCAATGTTAATATTTTATTTCATTCTGGTGCTACAGATAGTTTCATTTAACCATCTGCATTAGAAAAGAGTGGTTGGCAGCCTACAAGCACGATGACTTTAAACAAGTTGAGATGGCTTCAGGGGGAAAAATAGTGGTAGGACCTAGCATTGATAATTGTCTAGTAGACTTGGGAGTGTGTACTACTAGGTTGAAGGTATACGTCACTGCTCTTGGGACATACGACCTAATCATTGGAATGGATTGGTTAGAATCCCATCGAGCTATGGTAGATTGTTTTGCAAAAAGGGTGCTTTGTGTTGATGATGAAGGAAGTCCAGTAGAGATCCATGGTGTACGGAGAAAGGTGTCTCTATGATTTATCTCAACTACGAAGGTTAAGTGATGCATGAGGAAAGGGTGTCAACTATATGTAGTGGAAGAAGTGAATGAAAGGAAATGAACCTCCTTGGATCAATACCCAGTATTGTCAGAGTTTAAGGATGTTTTTCCAAACGAGTTGCCAGGGTTACCTCCTAAGAGGGAGTTTGATTTTACTATTCAGCTAAAACCTGGTGCAGAACCAATTTCCAAGACTTTGTATAGGATGACAGTGCCATAACTTTATGAGTTACAGATGCAGTTGAAAGAGCTACTCGACTTAAGAATAATAAGGCCTAGTGTCTCACCTTGAGGTGCACCAGTAATTTTTGTGAAGAAGAAGGATGGTTCCTTATGATTGTGTATATATTACAAGGACTTGAACTGTGCTATAGTGAAAAATAGGTACCCGATGCCACAGATAGATGATCTCTTTGATTAGATGAAAGGAGCAATGGTATTCTCAAAAATTGATTTCTGATCAGGGTATCACCAGTTGAGGATTAAGGAAGGCAATATTCCTAAAACTACCTTTCAAACTCATTTTTGGAATTACAAGTTTGTTGTAGTACCTTTTGGATTGACCAACGCATGAACAACATTCATGAGCCTCATGAATGGTGTATTTCGGAAGTACTTAGACTGTTTTGTACAAGTCTTTCTAGTTGATATCCTCATCTATTCCAAGGGTGAAAGAGAACATGAGGAACACTTGCGAGTGATGTTGTCCTACCTTAGAGAGAACAAATTGTATGGGAAGTTGTCGAAGTGTTCCTTCTTCCAGAAAGAAATTCACTATTTAGGTCATATCATTTCCGTTGAAGGAATCTTTGTGGACCCAGAAAAGGTAAAGGCCATTATGAAATGGACAGTGCTAAAAAATGCTCATGAGGTAAGAAGCTTCATGGGCCTAGTTGGTTATTATATAAAATTTGTGGAAGGGTTCTCTAAAATAGAAAAAAACATCACCACTTTGTAGTGCAAGGGGGTCAGGTATGAATGGACATAAGAATGTGATAGTGCATTCATCGAGCTTAAGAGTTTACTAACTAGTGCACCAATTATACGAGTGTCGGATATGGAAAAGGACTTCATAGTCTGCATGGATGCCTTGAAGAAAGGGTTGGGGGCCATGCTAATGCAAGATGGAGGAGTGATAGCGTATGTGCCAAGGAAGTTAAAGAAACACGAGGAGCTTTACGCTACTCATGATTTAGAGTGGGTAATTGTTATAACCCTATAGTTTATAGGATCAACTGGTGACTGAGATGTTATCCCTTTACTTTGTTTGGTTGCCAAATAATTTTCCATTCTGTAAATAGTTTGAGAAAAAGAAAGAAAAAGAAAGAAAAGAAAAAGAAAGAAAAAGAAAAAGAAAGAAAAAGAAAATGAGAAAAGAATAAAAGAGGGCATAAAAGAAATTGAATAAAGCTCCATGCAATAACAATGACCTGGTCCATATAGTTTAAGCATGGCCAAGTCCTTTTAAATTGATGTTGATAGGATTAGTGAATAAGCTTTTTGAAACTGTTTAATCTTAGCCAAGTAGTTTAGGTTAGCTAGCGAATATATTTGACCAAATTGCCTAATCTTGGTCAAATAACCCTAGGGTAGAGTAATTTCTTAGTCCAACAGTTTAATCCAGGATAAATGTCATAGGTAAGTAGGTTAGAGCATAGGTTAGTTGGATTTATTTCAATAAAACATGCATGATGATCGATGTTGAACCATATCTTTGATGTTTGAAGGTTGGATGCCTAACCCCCATGGTGACAAAAAGCAGGGAAAGATGGGCAGACCCACATAAAGCACTTGTCCTAAGTTTTCGGAGAAAATATGATTTTTGCGTTGGTAGATTAAAGAGAGCACACAGATGAACGACGGAGGTGTTGGCACACAAATCTATGGTCAACAAGTTTTTCCGGACCCCCCTGACCATTCTACCTTCAACGGTGGGGGGGGGGGGGTTCGAAATTACGGGTAACAAAAGAGCACATGTGAATGGCTGAGGCTTTAGTGCTCAGATCCACGACCGAGATTAAATTTCAGACCCCCCTGACCATTCTTATTTTAATGGTGGGGAGGGGGGGGGGTTGGAAAGTTTGTTAAACGATGCACTCATATCTACGATCCAACGACAGGCGCACTGATGGACAGTTGATGGTATTTTTCAGAACCCCCCGACCGGTCTACTTTTAACAGTGGGGGGGGGTCCATAATGGAATGGTTTTCTAGTAGGCCCATCCGCTAACGTGGTAGGAATCCATTGCACCAGAATCCCACCGCTTACCTCAAACCATCTTACCACTTACCATTTACAACTTTTCTTATATACCCGCATCGTCCCGTGACATCATTTTCCACTATCTTGTCATAATGGTCCTGTCTCATAACTCTATCGGTCCTTTTCCCCCTTCTCACCCATCATAGGTCCCTTCGCCATTGCCGATCCTCAATCAAACACCATCCATGACACCCAATCGTACTCGTCACTCGTTTTTTCCTTCCATCTCACAATCTAAAGGACCCGTTGGCCATTTATTACAGGTTAATTTATTCGTCAGCTTGCTGATCTATCCCCCTGCGCCCAACAGGTATCCGTTTTCTCAAAACTAACCTTTTCTCCCTCATTCACCCATTGTTCACCTTATCCCCACAGTAGAAAACTTTTCCTTGTCTTCTCTCCATTCTCAGCCAGCAGTCCAAGACCAAAGCCTTTCCCACTAATTTTTGTGTTTAAATTGCAGGTAATGTTCACAATGATGGTGCCAAAATCCAAGAAAGCATAAGCTAAGGAAAATCCTTTCCTCCCACCTCCTGTCGACCTTGACAGGACCCCCTTGGTAGAAAAATATCATCTAATCTCATATACAAGGTGCGAATTTGACTTTGTAGATTTATAGTCATGGCTTAGAGACATTTTCTTAGATCAAAGCGATGAAATTGGGATCTGGGAGTCCAATCTTCCTCTATACCTTTTCCCCTAGATCCATAATTTCCCTAAATTTGCCCTCAAATGTCAGGCTCATTACCTTCATGACTAGATAACCATAGTCTCATCATCGGGGGAAACTTTGTTTGTTATCACACCAAAGGCCATTGATTAGATGATGCAGATACCCAGAACTGAATCCGCCTTCCCTTTTAATCTTGAAATCATAATAGAATTATACCAAAAACTATCTTTCCCTCAAAGAGCCAAGTTTTTTGAGATTTTCCTCCCATAAGATGCTCAGCTCCCCAAGTCAAATCCCCCATATCTCTCCTCCATGTTCTCAGAAAAGGCAATCAACTCATTTCATTGCTCTGCTCTTTGCTTGGTTATTTTTTAGATGAATGGGTGGATGAACCTATATTGGGTTTTCTGTCCATTTTCTCTATAGAGGAAAGGCCCACCATTCAGTTTGACTATAGTACTTTCCTGGTGAAGAGTATTCATGAGAAGCTTTCAAAATTTGCCACAGAGGGCATGTTCTAGTATTCCTCCATACTGGCTAACATGTTCATTTTTTTTCAAGCGGACG
>ML800329.1:116711-146490 GCA_009831015.1 Picea engelmannii
CCAAGAGGGATAATAAATTATCACCAAAGTACTATGGCCCTTATAAGGTGTTGCAAAAGATTGGTACTATGGCATACAAATTGGAGTTGCCTGCAACTTCACGAGTACACCCATTTTTCCATGTTTCATGCTTAAAGAAGGCTATAGGCAACAAGATCCCAGTTCAAACTATATTTCTAGAACTTGACGAGGAAGGAAAAATCATATTGGATCCTGAAGCCATCACTAACACAAGAATTTGCCAGCCGAGGAATATATCCATTTCAGAAAAAATGGAGGAAACTAAATGGAGGAAACTACCGGCTGGAGATTCCACTTGGGAAGATGAGTCTTTTATACAGAAGAATCCATAGTTATTGAAGCATTGCAGAAAACACTTGTCTCAAGGGGAGGGGCATGTTAAGCCCTAATATTGGCTCATTACCCCTTAATTGGGGCATATTACATCAGTAATGTTATTTTATTTATGTCGGCTTTATTCCATTAGTTGTAATTATACCTCCTAGTCTCTTATATATACCAAGGAGACATTTTCATTTGGAATCATCTTGTACTTGAAAATTTAAGTGGGGTAAAGGAGGTTTCCCCCTCGAAGAGGCTTATTATCTGAAATGATCTCTTTTTCAAGGCGTTGAGTACTTTTTCTGAGGTTTTTCTATGCTATATTGATATTTGGTTCATAACACAAGGCATGGTATGAAAAGTGAATGAAAGGAAAGACATGTAAACACGTGGAAAGGAAAGGAATGTCGAGGAAATTCATGGCATGGCATGGAATGACATGAAAATACAATGCATGTCAAGACATGGAAACACATGGTATGGAAAGGCATGGAAAGGAAAGGCATGGCATGGAAAGGCATGAAATGGGTATGACATCGGATGGAAAGGCAAGGCATGACATGACAAGGAATGACATGGCATGCCAACGAATGGCATGGCAAGGAAAGGAAAGGAAAGGAAAGGAAAGGAATGGAATTGCATGGTAGGTGAAGGCAAGGCATGGCATAGAAAGTGAAGGAAAATAAAGGAATTGAATGGCATGACATGGAAAGGAAAGGCATGGAAAGGTATGGAAAGTGGTGCAGAACTCCTTCCCTTGGGCCTGAGATCCACGTAGGATCTTCTCTAAACCTTGACAAGGGTTAACTAAACTCCTTCCCTAAGCCCGCAAAGAATTTTGGGTCTCGCGAGTTGCACACTTCAGTTGCAATGCCACAACTCTCAGAAATCGCCAAAATGAAAAATGAAAATGGACTAAGGTGTAAGCCCCTCTCTTCAGCCCCTTTTCTTATAGGACCACAGGTAAGCCTTACACAAGCACCTTTTGCAAATAGCGACTTCGTGATTTGGAGTGCCAACTTCTCGTGCTCTCCCTTTGCGAATCCCCGAAACATGATCCATCAATGAAGGTTGAATCTACCCAAAGTGACAAGCACACGCCACCTGTCACGTCTGCTTTACTCTACTTATGGGGTGAGTTCTTGCCACCTGTCCACACAGATTTTCCGGCTTTCGTGACTCGAGCGAGCAACCAACAGGCGTTCCTCTTCCTCTATGGATCCACGACTAAGAAATCAAGCCTTCAGCGAGATTGACGGCTGTGTTCCATCCTCAATCCAACGGTCTTGGCTATATTAGGATTTTGCCAACCGAAAATCTACAACACTCGACCCAAACCATTGGTCACTTGATTCCATGAATTTTGATACGCGAATTCACATATGAGATCAATGGTCCTTATTGATCCAGATCTGACAGTCACTACTCCTCCTGAGCTTATGGGTGTTGAAAGGTTTTCAGTATTAATCCCTCTATTGGTCTATCAGATCCAACGGCCTATGGAACTTCGACACTTCCTCCTGACGAGATTCCAACATCTGTTTCAAATTCTCAAGGACATCTGGCCAAATGAATTGGCGTCTTTTCTCCTAAACTTAACTCCTGTGAGGCAATTTCGACCTTCACCTTCCTTTGAACTCTTCAAAGGTTCTATCCTTTCGGAGCTTTCGTTTACGGACTCAAGGCTCCCAAAAGGGTCCCTGCACGCACTCCTCGCGGCAAATTTTCAAATAATCATTGGTTATTTAGGTCTTCGGCGCTATGCACTCTTTGCGACAAAGAATTCTCCAACTCCCCTGTGAGTTTGAAAGAATTTGTTCCCTTCTCCCAGCCTATGCACACCTTGCCCGACTCTATGCTCTGCTAGCACTCTTGCCTATAAAGACAAAATTTGAATCTCCTCTAAGGGTTCTGAGATGAAACTCATAGCTTGATTGACACACTCCTTGCGGACCCTCCATTGCACTATAGATTAGACCTTTAACCCAAGATAAATCCAACGTGCTAGGAGACCGAATTAACTTACAAAAATACATGAATACTATACCCAAACACCCAAGCAACAAGTCGACAAGACGCAAGGTGACATCACTCAAAATTAAATTGTGCAACTAGCCGAAGGATTTCTTGTTTCCTACAAGGCAAACCTGTGTGGTGAAACAACTATGACCATCCACCATTTACCATTCAACTTAAGGCACAAGACGCAAAGTAACCAATTAATTGTTAAACTATTAAATGTTTTAGCTAATAAAACTACTAATCCATCGACCATTAATCTTGCGCAAGCTAATAAACTATTATGACCATAAGCCATTATGTCTAACAAATCCTATTAATTCAACATTTATATATTTGTCCAACAAATGATAATCCTATTATTTTTAATAAAAAGTAAATAAACTTTTAAAACTTTTATATCATTTAATATTAATAAAAAATATTATTTTCTTTGTATAACAATCTACTTTATTTTCTTCAAAGTTCATTTCACTTTAAAGGATATGTTAGTTAATGTGCCTACTTGGACATGTTAGTTAATGTAATTAAGTGTATGTTAAAATATCTTATTAAAGTTCAACAATGAAGAAAATTTTATGTGAAGTTGGTTCACCTTTGATAAAGCAATATTATTTCATATAAACTAAACTTTGAAACATTGAAAGTGGAAATTGAACATGCTATCTAACCAAATAAATTTGTTGCGTATGGAATGCATTATGTGGTTGTCTATTAAATATATGACATGTTGTCTATAAAAGTATGATATTGTTGTCTATTAAATATTTTACTGTGTTTTAACATATATAAATTCATAACTAAAGAACATATAGAAACCATAACTAGATGTTGTGTAAAAAAAATAAAGTCGTCGTCTACATTGATAGTTATTTCTATTAACACATGTTACTGGTTCTATTAAAAATCGTTGTCAACCATCCATAATGCAGTCTATTAATACATGTTATTGTATCTATTAAAAATTGTTGTCAACATCCATATTGTTGTCTAATAAAATGTTTCACTATCTAACAATATAATTTATGGGAATCGCATAGTTAAATATGATATTGCTGTGTAATTATATATATAGCTGGGTTAAATATGATATCACTGAGTTAAATAGGATATCATACATTATTAATTATTAATTGTTTCTAGTTATTAATTTTTTCTAAATCGGTATCACTCTATTTTAGCATTTAAATCCATAACAATTTGCATGTAATAACATTAAGAGTGGCAGGGACACTGCAGAATGAGGATGATGTAATTAATATTTTAACTACTGAATTTAAACGAAGTAGAAATGGTTGGGATTTAAGTCAACGAACAGTTGGACAGTGCCAAATCCTTCACACCGTAAATTTACTCTATCATTTAGAAGTCAAATTTTATACCAATGAATTTCCAATTATCATTATTGCATTATCAATCATATTGAAAAGACTGCATAGAATCTCCAAAAAGTTGCCAATCCAAAAATGCTCCCAATGGCCACCATAAAAACATCATCGCATAACATGTTGTCATGGTTGTAAGTACTATAAATATTGACTCAACTAACATTATTATTTCTTATGCCAATGAGATGATAGTATCATGATCTTTATTTGGCTCAACATCAAATACATCGGTAGGGAAATAAACCTCAATCTATGTAATAAATGGTAGGGAATTAAACTTCAATCTATGTAATAAACAATATGGAATTAAACTTTAAAATACACTGTAAGTCGCTTGCTGAAGGAAGGGGTTACAAAGAAAACGCGTTTTAGGAGAAGAATCACAATAATCGCGGAGTTTTACCATCCAAAAACACAGAGTATAATATCCCTATCCAAAAACTCTATCTATTAATACATAACAAAAGTTGCAGACTTATAAAAAACGTAGACATATAAAAAACGTTGTCACACATAGTCATAAAACACAGTGATGTTCTGGCAAAAACGATTTGGGAAAAGTGATTTGGGAAAAACTATTTCTTCAGAGATTAATCCTTCAAAGATTAATCATTTAAAGGTTAAACATTCAACCGTGGAGTTTAAACATTTAGGTATTAATCATTCCAATGCAGAGTTTTAACATTTCGTGATGGATCATTCAAATCACAGAGTTTATCATTCAAGGAAAAGTAGAGGTAACCATTCAAAAGAAATGTAGAGATAATCAATCAAGAAAACACAAAGATACTCATTCACAAGGAGGGCGCAAGTATTAGAGATCAATTAGAAAAGAAAAATGCAAAGATAAGTAAGGGATAGATAGTTGGGTGATATTTATCCTTCACTTATTATCCATGCACAAGAAAGCAGGGCATTTGAATCTATAAGTCTTTAAACACCAGAGTGACGACTACTGATTCGGCTCCTGACTGACTGCTCAGGCATGGACTAATAAATTAAGGGATAAGGAACAAAAGATAAAAACACATATTTTTTCTTCATATTAATCAATGAAAACAAACACAAAGAAGTCATTGCAATCAGGGGTTATGTTTTCCATGGGAAATCAATTGAAAATACAATGAGCATAAGGCTGGGGTGACTTAAAGTTCTTGATCATAAAACACTCAGCTCATCAAGACAAATTGTTGAATATAAAAATGAAATCTTTGAATAGTGTTATGCTGAATAAAACATAATCTTAAACATAGTAGAAGTGTAGTACTGAAGGCACAAAAAAAATATTTAAACTATAATTCAATACAAATATACACATGCGTACCGTAGCCAAATATGAAATCTCCAAAGTTGTTGTCTCATGCATGCTCTGTCTATCTCCAGCTTGCCAACCAATGTGACATCACCGGTATATCCTAGCCAATGCTAGGGGTACTCTTCTCCCCCCTAAGACCCCGAGCCACAAAGGGGCCATACACACAATACCAGAGAATGATAGCACCGAGCTCGCCTCACAAGGTCGAGCTACCAGTCATTACCCAAGTTGGGTATCCCAACTCTCATAAGAGAAATTTCATTCAAGATAAAATTTCAACAGCTTAACGTTACAAAAAAAGGATCAGATCCATACTCCTCCTCCTCCATCCTCTTTATAAATTTTTTAAGGAACTAGTTTCCCAAATTCTCATTAAATTCCTTTCTAAGTTAATTAATTTCGAAAAAACCTCGCCCATACACATGTCACCCAATCCCCTAGTTGCACCAGAAAATCAATTTTATTAATTAATTACTTATTCCTATTTTCCTCACCCACCTAAAAGAATTCCTAAAAATGCTACTCGGTGTCCCAATATTCCCTTACAAATCTTAAATGACTTACGCCTTACTTAATTCCTAGTTGAGTTCATAATTAGAAAGTCCCAAAGGCTAGATTCCTTACTAAGTTAGACATTCAACTTTTACTTTAAGTTTCCCTTTTTCTTTATGTTTCCCTTTTTCTTTAAGTTTCCTCTTTCTTTTAAGTTCCCCCCTTTTTCCTTTTTAACTAAAATCAAATTAGCAAGTGTAGATAAAACAACCAATTTCCCTTGTAATAAATTTTATCCTCCATTAAAATTTTGAATTTAATAAATAAGTTTGAATTTCTTACCCCCCTTCTTGTTCCATGCTAATTTTTTTTTTTTTTTTTATCACACGTTCTACTTAGACCTAGGTTTTTAATTTTCACTAGGCTCAACAACAATTTTTAAGGGAACTTTTAGTTATTCATTTTTTTACTCATTCCAACATCTATTTTAAGTCCGACCAGGTCCTAAGGAGGCATAGTTTTCTAGGCACTAGTTTTATTAACTTATAAGTGAAAATCACGACATGTCATTCAGGACGCACTACATGCTCTAAGGGTGCCACTTGCCTCCTTCCATTTTCATAGTGATACATTCCCTTCAAGATGCACTACAAGCTCCAAGGGTGCCACTTGCCTCTTTCAATTTTTCTTGAGCAACGTGCCCTTCAAGATGTACTACGTGATCCAAGGGTGCCACTTGCCTCTTGACTGAATTTGGTAGATGTCAAACCCCTAGAGTGAATACTCCACCAGGTGATATTTTGGGAGACTAAGGGCCTCTAAGGAATAAGGCCCCTACCTTATTGCATGCCCCTTATAATCATCATGAGAAACTATCACAGTTTTCCCTCAGGACATCATGGGTCTTCTCGAACTAGGTAATCGTTAACCTATGGTTCGAGCCACGACGAGAGTGATAGTAGGTTGTGGAAGGGATGTTACCACACCTCTCCCTCAATGTCTCTAGTTTTCGTACGTGACCCTTCTACTCCAAATGTGAGTCCGACCGACAAGCTATCGTTAGCATGCTTCCATCAATGAATCATGTCATTAATAATAATCAATCATCATAACATCTAATCATATGTACATATCTCACATCACCAACATTCAAACCCAAACAACCCACTCCCTAACTCGATCCAGAGTCCAAGGGGTTTCATCGATGCCTCTGCATCCTCAATGTCCAAATTCCTACACACTCAGGAGAACCCAGTCAATAGCACCTTTCTATGTACATACAACAAAATAACATATCCTCATATCCATAATATCTCACAATCACAATCAAACGACCAATAGTATAATAATCCAGATCACTTGCAAGCAAATTTCCTCAAAGAATAAGTTCGCTCAGTGTGTGGAAGAGCAGGATGTTACAAGCCAATTTATTTAGCTAGAGATATGATTTTCTTGGAATGAGTGTGTGAAAAGCTATTTTGACTCCCTAACCTCCTATGTTCCCATTGGTTTGCACAATGACTAGTTCCTTTGACCCAATGACTAGTTTTGACTATTCAACAACTAAGAAAAGAGGGTCGATTTACCTAATTTGGGATTGATTTTACTTGAAACACATAAAAATTATTGGATCAATGGATTCCAACATCTAAGTTTTTATTAGAACATGATTTGTTTTATCTTTGTCGTTAAATCCTTACTTGCATGTCATGGAATGACCCTTTTTTCCACTTTTACCACCATGATTTCCAAGAGAGAGAGAGAGAGAGAGAGAGAGAGAGAGAGAGAGACCACCTTGGGGAGTGATTTATTCTTGAAAAAACTTCTTTTTGCCAAAATTTCAACATGGCATGTCAAATACATATCATAAGGATCATTTTGAGAAATTGTTTCATTTTTGGACATAGGACCCTATGCATTAGTGTTCATGAACTATCTTGGAAAATGTGAGATGTTGTGAACTGTGAGATTTTCACATGGAGAACTGTAAATGAATATACTTCACCATGGCCAAGGAGATGCATATAGAATCTATGACACATGACCATGTGGGAAAGACATAAGTGCACTTTTAAAAACATGGGAATAACAAGCCCTACATAGTGTGATCACCCCTTCAAAGAACCAATGGCTCCCATAAACCATGCATCCCAATAGATCCATCTCATTGCCTCCAATATTATATAGGATCAAAGGAATTTAGAGTGGATACTAGAAGGATTGGTTGACCATCCAAATGGTGTAGGAAACCATATACATAATCATTCACATGGCTTACAAGGATTTGGGACTTGCATCTATCTTGGTCTTACGGTCGTGTTTCCATGAAAAATATAGGGTGCCTCCTAGGAGGTAACAATGAATCATAGAACATTCCCTATCATAAGAGAAAAAACTAAGATATGGATCCATCATATGGAAAAGGCACTATATAGTGTTTCCAAAATTGGTTTAGATTTAGAGAGACACGTGTTTAATTTATTCAGGTATACAAGCCGAGGGATTTAGAAATCGGTGTTCTAAGAAAGATTGGATTTACTCAAAATTTCAATACATGATATTCTTAGAAGGTACTGATTGATGTTTCTTATCACATGCACACCGCATTATTTATTATAGCAAGAAAAGAAATGAAAAAACAACAACAAACATGTGTTCACAATGTACAACGTAGGGGAATTTTGGTTAAAAGTATTGACTGTAGTGAAAATATAAATGTGAGATATGATTGTTTATAAATTTTGAAACTATATGTGGAAGAATTCAATGATTCATAATGCAATATTTCTATGCTTAGGTTGCCACTGATCATTTTCCTTCTATGTTAATCCATGTTATACTTTGCATACACTAAAATTACTCAAACATGAAAATAAAAATGAATTGTTGAAGGTTTGAATATATATTTCCAATTTCATGTCTATCTCTAGATTTTCTAGTTGTACATGAATCCAACCTAATTGTAGGGAAATCCAAAAGCCAAAAACATAATGTAATTTCCATCATTTTCTTAATCGCATTGAATTACATATCTACATCATTTTCTTTGTACCATGGGATATTTGAGTTTACAAATTCAACTAATATCTTAGAGATTTCTCTGTCAATGATATGAAGATTTCCAAATTATTGTAATCATTATATGGTATTCATCTCAAATTAAAATATTATGGATGGTCATTAGCATTGATATCTCTTATAAGAAGGAAATGTTGATTTCTATATACCTATTTTTAGTTTTTTCTATTGAAAAAAAAAAGAAATCTTAATTAAAGAATACAACCATGTAACTTTCATTAAAATATTGCCAATTGGGAAATGATACAAAACCACCATGTTTGCTAAGCATTTAATGATTACAATTTCTATTAGATAGAATCATCAAATATTTAGGCTATAACACCAAAATAACATTGATCCAAGACGAGAGAACAATTAAAATAAGTAAAATCAATTCCTCTAATTGTAAAAGTGGAAAAACTTAATAGAGTGGAAAATTTTACAGTAGGAACACATCAAATTCATGTTACCAAACTATGATAATACATGTGTGGCGATGGATAAATGTAATGTCCCCTTCCAATTAACATAGGATTACGCAATATCCTATACAACTCCTGTAGGCTATAGTAAAAAAGAAAAAAGGAGTCAAGGCAATTTATTTGGTGTCATTGGGTTAAAAGAATGACAAATCGTAAAAATGACATTAAATCAAATAAATAATTATATTTGATTGGAATTAGAGGGAAAAATAAAATAAGGGTTTGATTTGGTCAAAAGGGGAAAGATCTAGAACGCCCAAAGGAAGGATAACTATAGGGGTAAACCTTCAAATTGGTATTATGATTTCATATCGTATTGGAGTTCTCTTGTAGAGAACATTGTTTTGGGGTTTTTGGAAAAACCCTTCCATTGCAAGTTTAGTTTCGGTGGTGCAATACCCACCCTAGCTAGACAAAGAGGAGGATCCATCCGAAGTCCCCATTGGAATTCATTGTGGTGTTTTGGTTAAATGTTGTAGAGAGTTGGGAGGCATATCGACTTATGCAGGGTTTTTGTGACGATTTTCATGTGGAGGCCATTCATGAAATCCATAGGTTCTAGGAGAGTTTTGTGCAACCATGGAAGGAGAAACCCCCATGGGTTGAGAATGGGTTGTCCCACAAGGCCCCACTAGACGTCTCATAGTCATCCCATGAGGACCCAATGACATAAGGTTGTAGGAATGACAACTAGACTACATCAGTAGAGGTGATTAGGCGTAGTTCGAGACTGTGTCATTGAGGGATTCCAATCAAAGAAGGATTCCTCACTGTTTGAGGAGATTTGGAATCATCATCAGGTTTCTTGTTGTGTCTTTGTTATTAAATATTTCATATGCATTGCATCCAAGAGATCTATTTGTTACGAGGGTTTTGAATCTGTTGTTACATCCAGTAGAGATCTGTGTACTATGTGAATTGATTTCTCTATCCATAATAAATATTCCATGGCTAACTTCTCTATTCTATGTGTAATGGGTGTATGAGACATGTTTATCTTGATAACATATGCAAACTATTTGTCATTTCTAATAGCATTAATACAAAGTGTTTGATAAAATCACATAAAGAAGAATAATAATGTGGACAATAAACCTATATTCCTCATCTACCATAGTTGGGGGAATTACACTAAATTAAAAGAGAGAGACCCATTAAATATATAAAGACATATTTTATGCAAACTTCAACCTTTTAGGTGAGAGATATAATTCTCTAGAAGACACATTACATTGAATACAACTCATTGTAGAAAACTCTAAAATACAATATTGATATAAACATGATAATCATAATTAATCTAATGCTAACTTTAAAGTTCACAACCAAGGAACTTGGGAACAAAAACTTAAATTTTACCAAGTTAACAAATAATTTGTATTTAAATTGTGTGCTTACTATTTTTAGAGACGATGATGGTAAATGTTGTTCAAAACATGCAACTAGTGTGTAAATCTACCACAATTTTGTCTCTAGGATTCATATCCACTTATACTATAAATATATCTATTTTAGGAAATGGATCTAATCCAACATTCACAAAAGAATAAACAATCTGATACAGATCAAAGACTTCAAGTGTTAGGGCCCTACTCTAACCTCCCTACTTTAAGCTACCTAGGAGTTAGTCAATTAATGTATGTGTCCATCTTCCTTGAATAAGGCCCATTACATAGTAGTGGATAGTTATTTAATGTAAAAGTGGTATCTTTATTAAATAAGTCCATTAGGTAGTTAGTACTCATTAATTTTGGGATGACAGGTAATTAATTTTTTTCTACTGAGAATCTATTTTAAAAGTTAGGGGGATAATGAATGTTTTGTCAAGTATTGATGTATTTGGATATTCTCTTAGTGAAAGGTCACCCTACCTCAAAAGGAGAGTTCACATTACTTTTTTTTATTTTGATAAATCATTAATACAAGGGTATATTTTATATATTTCATCTTATTTTTCTTTTATATTTGTTTTTTTACATTTATAATATTCATAAACATGGTTTGTGTTTCAAGTTTAAGGGTTATCATTGTGCATGTGATTAATTTTAATTTCTATGTCTGCTATAGCTTATTGTCATTTATGTTTGAGAGACTAGTTGCATTCTACACAATGTTAGTGCATCTATAACCCAAGGTGTTCATGATCTGGCAGCTTTCCATCCCTTGTAGTTGCATATTTTTTCCAATTTCATAAAGACATGATTTTTGTAACATATGCATGTGTTGAAATTTTAATGATTTTAGTAAATATTTTCATTTTGGGGGGTTTTATATGGTTTGAACATCATATAGTCAAAAGTTGATACTCACGATCTCAAATCATTATGTAGTAGTAGCCTTAAGTCAATTATTTATGTGTTTGTATTCACTATGTCCTTTTGACTAAATGACCTTGCTTATATTGAACTCCCAATATTATATGCAATTTTTTCCCTTCTTATATAAGATATCCAATGAGCCTAAGATGTTTTATATTCCTCTTCTAGATAAACATGTATGTATCAATCTATCTAATATGATCCTATGGAGTATGTCCTCATATAATTTGGGGTAAAAAAGGTTATGCCAACCAATGGGATATATTAAATAAACCAACACCGTTTTAGGAACCAAATCTTAGATCAAAATACTAATGATTGTCCCTTCACAACCAAGCTTGAAACCTTGCAACCTCAAACAACCAAGCTTGAAACCTTGCAACCTCAAACTGCCCAAGCCACACATTCGGTCCTTAAAACTACGAAAGGTTGGACTCATTCCATTTGAAAAAAAAATGCATGTGAATAACGTCTAAGGAAAATGGAGGGGATGGCCTCAACTACCCCTTTCTATGGCCACTGAAGTTATGAAAAGGGCTCAGGGAAGTTAGCTACAAGCCTCCCCATTGATAGAATAAATAGCAAGGTCATTCCTCTCTATAGTTTGCTCCATTATTCTACATATTGAGGATGCAATATAGAAAAAATTGTGGAATTGTCAACTTTTCTTTCCTTTTAGAGATATCACCTACTACCAATTCATTGGTACTAGGTTGTCTCGAATGGAATCACTTGAAAATCTATATTACGTTTATGAAAATTATTGTGTTGATTCAAATTGTTTGGAGATAGTTCTGTTCAAATTGTGTGACTTTGGATAGTTTTACTCCTCTATCTTAATGAAGTTCACTCTATTTTTGACCGTATTCACTAAAATTGGACGTTATTACCTGCAAACGTGAATCCGCTGATACTGTAGGCTTTTGTTTGAAGAGTCCGTTTAAGCATTTATAGTTTGGTTGCTAGTGATGGCATATATTGTAACAATTTATTTTTAAAATATGATGTATTTAGTTACTAATTTATTACATTAATGTATCTCTTATGACAACGTTAGAAATGGCACAACATTGCAATATTGTAAGGTCACTCCATATTTCAAGGGAAATAGTTGGTAGTAAAGGGAGGAATTGTTTTTTTTCATTTATAGTTTGATTACTAGTGATGGTGATGGCATATTTTGTAATATTTGATTTGTAAAATATTATGGATTTGGTTATTAATTTATTAGATTAATGTATCTCATATGACCATTTTAGAAATGGCACAACATAGCAATATTGCAAGGTCACTCCATATTTCAAGGGAAATAATTGGTAGTAAAGTGAGGAATTTTATTTTTCATATTAAGTGGAAAAGAATGAAGAAACTTACACGATGAATTTCCATGAATTTCCATTTCATAATAGAATGGTTATTCTGCTCATGACTACTTTATGCTATTATATTTTTTTCCATATTCCCATGATATGGAACATCTTAAAGTTGATTGTTAATCTCATTCTTATATATATTATTTAGTTTTTTTTTAAATCTATGACTAGTTTGCTAATATTTTGGAGCATTTTGTTTATAATTTTATCTTTCCCATAACATGATGGTATTTTAGATTTCAGTAAATGTATTTGGGAACTGCTTTGCTAAAACCACACAATTATAATCTTGAGAGATATAAATTAAGTTTCAACCATTATCATATGCATGCATGAAATGAAATGACTTCTTCTACTCATATTGATATGTTGGGGATTTACAATATTTAATGGAAAAAAAAAGTTTGCAATTTTTTTAGACTTGAAGAAGCTGAATATTAGAGTTTTAGGTAATATCTGTTATCTAATTTGTTTTCTCTTTCATTGACAAGCTATATAATATTCTATAGCTAACATGTCTATGTAAGTGAAAGAATTATGGAGGATTTGGAGGGCTATTGGCTATATTTCAAAGGTTTTAGTGATATTTAAAAGTATTTGGATAAGTTTCGATAAATATTTAGCCTACTTGTTTTTTTCTTTAAGATGAAGGTTTTTCTTATGTAAAATAAATATTTCTGCAACTTTTATCTCATAGCTTTTAGTGATATTTAAAATTAGTTTTGATAAGTCTCAATAAATATCCAACTTACTTGTTTTTTAAGATGAAGTATTTTTCTTATGCAACATAAATATTTTTGCAGCTTCTACTTCAAGAATTGTATGATTTTTTTAGATGAATCTAAAAGATTATTGTTCTTCAACCATTTGATAGTGTTGAAAAAATATATTAACATGGAGAAGCGTGAGGATAATTTGATTTGTAAAACCAATCGTATATTAAGATGAGTGAAGAAGGTACATGAAAATACCTCAAGTAGATAAATAATCATTAAGTAATCTAAAATTTGACTCGATAAATACCTTGTTAAAATTAAAAAATATATCATACATGAATAAAGGTTCATTTACAATAAACCCAAGATTTAGTGGATAGATTCCTTGTTAAAGAGTTCAAGGGGTCAGTGCAATAAGTTGTTGTCAATGTTGTTAGATATTTGGCTAATTCAAATTATAATCATCCTTGGGGATGCGCACTAATATACTCAATGATGAAAAATAATATACATGAATGGATTTACTATAAATTTCATCGAATAATGTTAGAAAACATCCCTTGAATTTGAAAAAAAATGTGTTGTTAAAATTGGAAAAATAAATAAATAAATAAATTCTTTAACTATGAAGACCATAATCAGGTTAGCAAGTATCAATACCTTTATAAAAGTGTTACTTGTGAATTGAGTAAAGTCTTAAAAGAGCATTATCATATGTTCTTCCTCTTGAATTGTGTCATTCCTAACTTGACTTGGAAGAGGTCGCTACAACTATTATCTAATAAATTTCATAGTAATCCTAGTTTGAATTGGAAAAGGGGGCTACAATTATTTTCTAAAACATTTAATAGTGTTTCTAGCTTGAATTGGAAGAAGGGGATACACCTATTATCTAATGTATTTATAGTAGCATCATGACATTCAATGATTTTATGGATCCACTTCAAGTGCACACTAGTGATTCAAACCATTGTGAAGGCCTATGGTTAAGTGGTTCGGAACACCTACTCCAAGAACTGTAAGTTTCTCCTTTTATGAATGAGAACCACCCTAAACACAAAGATACATCAAATGATCGATTTCTATGGCCTCGGATATGTACATGTTAGGGAGAAACATATCCTTGTTACTAGCATCAATGTTTTTCCACATTGATCTATTCTAACATATAATTACCTATGTTTTTCCCTCGCCAATTTTAGTTGTCTTATTTGGAAATCCCTGGACATCAATAGCAACTAAGAAAATGTTTTATTTTATGGGATTCTCCAAGAATGCATCATTCCTTTATGAGAACTTGTTTGTAGATCTTAGTTAGTTAGAGAACATAAGATAAAGTGTTTTTTCCATGAAAGGGGCCATCATAAGCATAAACTCCACACATACATGAATTAAAATTTATAGACAATTAGTGCTCACCACTTATGAAACTCTCCCATCCATAGTTTTTTCAAATATCTCATTAATATTTTTGACTAGATTGAGCATTGTAACATATTCACAACATTACAAAATCAAAATTTTTCTATGAAGATACTTCACTACCAATTATGTTTTGGATCACATTACTATTACATTGATAAAATTATCCACATATAGGTGAGTCTAGAGTCCCAATTCTATTAGCTTCATATTCATGATTTGTGATTGAATGAATATTTTCTCTAGTCCTTAGATCAAAAATATTTCTACCATTGTATTTTGGAAGGGTTTTCTAAGAAATTTGGTATTCTAGTTTTGGTAACTGAGCATTAATTAAACCAAAATTGGAAAGGAAACACAAAGGATCTTCATAGGATAAAAATTATTGCAAGACAAAATTTTCTCCAAAAGGATAAGGGTACAAAGTCTTCCAGTGATTTCTTTAAGAAGATAGGGGTACAAAGTCTTCCAGTGATTTCTTTAAGAAGATAGGGGTACAAAGTCTTCCAGTGATTTCTTTAAGCTCAAGCATACTCACATGGAGAGCAAGAATTAAAGTGTAGAATTTTCAAATAATTCAAAGATCCTTAAGGGAATTCAATGAAAAATGGAGAAGGATGAGGACATTCCCATTATCATGGTTAGTTCTGAATATGAAATTTGGATAGATTATGCATTTCTTCTATTAATGTTAGAGGGCCCCAATTGTAAAAGTGATATAACTTAAGCATGCCAATATCGCTTGTTTCTATCAATGTTTGAAGAACCCAATTGGAAAAGGGAAATAACTTAAGCATGTCTGTATCACTTGATCACTTGAAAGTTATATGATTAGTAATGATTGAAGGGAAATTGGAAGTATATAGATCCAATCATAGACATAGAATGATTTTTTGTGAGTGTAGCAATTTAGTGAGGAACTTTAGTGAGAAAGGAAAGCATCTTCGATGCATATTAGGGTTGACCTAGAAATGAGGAATAATCTATTAGAGTTGATATCAAAATGAGTATTGGTGTCTAGAGAAAATTCTAATTGAAAATTAAGCAGGCAACGCAAGCATGTTCAATGTTGGAGTTTACCTAGAAACGAGGATCAATACATTAGAATTGACCAATATATGAGGATCGGTGTCTAGATAAAATTTTCATTATAATATTTGAGGGGAGAAAAGAAAAAGGAAAATTAAGTGGGAAAGAATACTAGAGTTGACCTAGAAAGAGGATCAATGTCTAGAGAAGCATGTTCAATAGTTCAGAGGAGAAATATGTGTTAGAAAAACAGGACCATGGAGCAATAAAACAAAACAAATGTGGAATCAAAACATAGAAGATACACAATACAATAGAGACACAGATTTACGTGGTTCACCCTGTGTGGGCTACGTCCACCGAAGAAATTGTCAGGTCCTTCCTTTATTATTATCCAACATATGAAGGGATAAAACCTACAACAAACCTCTTGTAACTTCCTCTTCTTTATCTCATAGTCTCCTATCTCAGAATACAATATTCGGCATCAACCATAGCCACAATACATTTCCCTCATAAAAGAGAGTTTCCTTCTAGGGAAAAAAATCCTAACATAATCTCTATCGTTAGATATGCAACCTTATAATGAACGGTCCAGATTTACAATAAAATTACAATATACATTTACAAGGCAATTTTTCCTTCGGGGGCTTCACCTCCAAATCCCCTCTGGGGGCCCGCTTCCCCCAGACCCCCCAGCCGAGGGGATAGCCCCCCCTAGACCCCGCAGAGGGGGTACCCCCCCCTCTGCACTCCCCCACATGGAAGAGTGTATATACTTTTGGGGTGTAAATACTTCATGGGGTATAAACACGGTTGAAAGCAAAAGACCTCTAAATCAGGAAGATAATCAGGCTCCACAACCAACAATCTCCCACTTGGAGACTGATCTCAACAACTCCACCGCTGCTGTATATGATAGACTCTGAACCTTCTTGGACCTGACAAATTTCCCATCTTCATATTCATTATTGAAGACCAACTGAAACTAAGCAAGAACTCAATTTCTCACTGGTTACTCCCTTTGTTAACATGTCTGCAGGATTCTGGCTAGTGTGTATCTTTTCCAACTTCAAATGCCCATCTTCCAAAGCAGATCGTATGAAGTGGTACCTCAACTATATATGATTAGTCTTCGAATGGAAGGATGGTTTCTTTACAAGATGAATGACACTCTCACTGTCACAGTACAACCTGCTATTCTCTTGCTTCTTTCCCAATTCCTCCATAAATATCTGTAACCAAATCATCTCTTTACTAGCCTCTGTAGTAGCAACATATTCTGCCTTTGTTGTTGAAAGTGAAACAACCTTTTGCAGTTTCAAAATCTAACTTACTTCTATTCCACCTATAGTAAAAACATACCCTGTGGTGCTCCTCCTGCTGTCTTTATCACCTTCTATATCTGAATCAACATATCCCTATAGAAAAGTGTCTGAACCTCCAAAACATAATGCATGAGTAGTAGTACCTCTCAAATACCTGAGAATCCACTTTACTTCCTCCCAATGTTCTTTACCTGGATTGTTCATATATCTATTCACAACTCCCACTGCATGTGCAATATCTAGTCTTGTGCAAACCATTACATACATCAAGCTGCCAACTGCTGATGAATATGGGACTCTGGACATGTATTCTATCTCCTCATGTGTATTGGGACACATTTCCTTAGTTAATTTGAAATGGCTGGCCAAAGGTGTACTAACTGGTTTTTCATTCTGCATTCTAAACCTCTCCAACACCTTCTTTGTGTACTCACCCTGAGACAATGTCAATTTGTGATTTTTCCTATCTCTTGTTATTCTCATACCAAGGATTTTCTTTGCAGCACCCAAATCCTTCATCACAAATGAATTGTCTAATTTCTTCTTGAGCACATTTATATCCTGCATATTAGACCCTGCAACAAGCATGTCATCTACATACAATAGCAAGATAATAAAGATTCCATTTTCTAGCTTTTTAAAATAAACACAGTGATCAGAATGACATCTACTATAACCTTGTTCTGTCATAAACCTGTCAAATTTCAGATACCACTACCTTGGAGCTTGCTTTAGGCCATATAATCTCTTCTTCAATATGCATACCAAATTTTCCTTCCATTTGACCTCATACCCATGTGGGTGTTGCATATAAATCTCTTCTTCCAAATCCCCATGGAGAAAAGTTGTTTTTACATCTAACTGTTCAAGATGCAAATCTTCTATTGCCACAAGACTTAAAATAGTTCTAATTGAAGTCATTTTAACAACAGGAGAAAATATTTCATCAAAATCTATATCTTTCTTTTGTGCAAACCCCTTTACAACAAGTCTAGCCTTGTATCGCTTTTCTCCTCCATCTTCTTCCTTCAGCTTGTAAACCTATTTATTCTGCAATGCTCTTTTTACCGCAGGCAACTGAACCAAGTCCCAAGTATAGTTATTTTTCAAGGAATCCATTTCCTCTTTCATGCCTTGCTCCCACTTCCTTTTGGTGTCTACCTGCATTGCCTCTTCATAACATTCAGGTTCACCAAAATCAATCAACAATAAATAATACAATGAAGGAGAGTATCATTCAGGGGGCATACTTAACCTGGTAGATTTTCTAACAACACTTGCAGGTGTTTGAGGTACCTGCTGCTCCTGTTGTTGTACATTTTGATTTTTTGGCTCCTTTGAAATTTCTTTTTCAGTGATCTCATCAAGCACTGTGTATTCTTGTTTTTCCTTTTCCTATTTCTTTCCCTGCAACTGATCTTTGTACATTACCTTCTCATTGAATATGACATCTCTACTCCTAATGATTTTTTTATTTTCATAATCCCATAAGAAATAACCAAAATCATTAACACCATATCCAATAAAGGTACACTTCTTGGATCTTCCCTCAAGCTTTGTTCTATTTTCTTTATCAATATGGACAAATGCTTCACAACCGAAAGTTCTCAAAAAAGAATCGTTTATCTTTTTTTCTGTCCATTCCTCCTCCATAATTCTACCATCCAAAGAGCTTGAAGGTCCTCTATTTATTAAGTAAACAACAGTATCTACATCATCTTCCCAAAACTGTAAGGGCAAACTAGCATGCAATCTCATACTCCTTGCATGCTCCATGATTGTCCTGTTCATCCTTTCTAACACACCATTTTCTTGTGGTGTTCTTGGAACTGTCTTCTCTCTACGAATCCCGTGGTATGAACAGTAATCATCAAACTCCTTGCTGCAATATTCACCTCCATTATCTGATCTGAGACACTTCAAATTTTTTCCTATCTCATTCTCAACCAAAGATTTCCATTTCTTAAAAGTATCAAAAACATCAGATTTTTGTCGAATGCAATAAACCCAAGTTTTTCTAGTTGCATCATCAATAAAAGTAACATAATAATGAGAGCCACCAAGAGATGATACCTGATATGGTCCCCATACATTTGTATTCACAAGCTCTAACCTTTCACTCTTCTTTTCTTTTCTGACTCTGAGAAATCTGACTCTCTTCTGTTTTCCATAAACACAATGCTCACAGAAGTCCAAATCAATTTGTTTAATATTTGGCAACAAATTTCTTTTGTGAAGTATCTGCATCCCCTTCTCACTCATGTGTCCAAGCCTATGATGCCACAGTGTTGTATCCACCCCTGTAGAAGCTAAAGAGATAGAAGAGTCAATATTACTAGTACATAAATACAATGTACCTACCTTCTCTCCTTTCGCTATCACCAATGATCCTGTGATGACCTTCCATGTCTTATCTGTAAATATGGATATATAACCTTCACTTTCCAACTGCCCTGTTGAAATTAGATTTTTCCTTAAATATGGAACATGTCTTACCTATTTCAACAACCATTGGTTTCCATTGTGTTGCTTTATTTTTACCTTTCTCATTCCAACAATTTTGCATGGTGCATCATCACCCAAATGAACCTGTCCAAAATCACCTTGAACATAATCTAGAAAATGTTTCCTATGGGGTGTTGCATGAAATGAAGCCCCTAAATCTACTACCCAAGACTCATAAATATTATCTACAGAAAGAATCAAAGCATCTTGTAACACATCACCTGTTACATTTGCTTCCTGATTTCTTTCATGCTGTCCATCCCTTTGTTTCTTTGGAGCTCTGTAGTCTTTCTTCAGATGTCCTTTCTTCCCACAATTCCAGCACTCTATATTTCCAAGTCTGGATTTGGATCTTCCCTTCCTAGAATTCCTATGGTTCTCGAAACCCTTTCCTCTATCCTTTTGCCTTCCCCTGTTCTCCATGTTCAACGCATTTCCTGATGTCTCACATGTGCTTTTCCATCACATTTCCTCACTAAGGATAACACCAACAACATCATCAAATTTTAAAGTATTTGAGCCAGAGACAAAATTACTTACAGCCATGACCAAGCCGTTCCATCTTTCTAACAATGAGCACAAGATTAGAAGAGCCCTGACCTCATCATCAAATTCCACTTTTACATAACTTAGTTGATTAGTAACCGTATTAAAATCATTTAAATGATCTGCAATAGACCCACCTTCTGACATCTTCATATTAAATAATCTCTTCATTAGAAATATCATATTGGATGCCGAGGGTTTTTCATACAATTTGGCCAATGTGTCCATCAAACCCTTCGTTGTCTTTTCTTTCAAAATATTGAAAGCCACCGACGCTTCCAAGCTCAACCGTATCATTTCTAGAGCCTTTCTATCAAGAATCTCCCATTCTTCGTCCTTCGTAGCTGCCAGCTTCTTTGCTATTCCACCCAATGGTAGGAATAGATCCTTCTGATATAAATAGTCTTCCATATGCATCTTCCATAACTGGTAGTTTTGGTCGTTAAATTTCTCGACCCTAAACTTTCTATCTTTCGACATTACTCCCACTAGAACCAGGAACCCTCTTTTCCTGCAAGTTACCTTTTGCTCTGATACCAGTTGTTAGAAAAAAAAGACCATGGAGCAATAAAACAAAACAAATGCGGAATCAAAACATAGAATATACACAAAACAATAGAGACATAGATTTACGTGGTTCACCCAGTGTGGGCTACGTCCACCAGAGAAATTTCCAGGTCCTTCCTTTATTATTATCCAACATATGAAGGGATACAACCTACAACAAACCCATTGTAACTTCCTCTTCTTTCTCTCACAGTCTCCTATCTCAGAATACAATATTCGGCATCAACCATAGCCGCAATACATTTCCCTCATAAAAGAGAGTTGCCTTCTAGGGAAAAAAACCCTAACATAATCTCTATCATTAGATCTGTGACCTTATAATGAACGGTCCAGATTTACAATGAAATTACAATATTCATTTACAAGGCAATTTTTCCTTCGGAGGCTTCGCCCCCAAACCCCCGCTTGCCCCCAGACCCCCCAGCCGAGGGGATAGCCCCCCCGGACCCCGAAGAGGGGGTACCCCCCCTCTGCACTCCCCCGCATGGAAGAGTGTACATACTTCTAGAGTGTAAATACTTCATGGGGTATAAACACGACTGAAAGTAAAAGACCTCTGAATAAGGAAGATAATTAGGCTCCACAACCAACAATATGTAAAGGAACCAAATATTGTTGTGCATTAGATTAGAAATTTTATACACAAAGGATGAAATTGGGTGTATTAGGATAAAAGTTATGTATGTCAAAATGAAATTCACGAGTAATTTTGTCTTACTAGTAAAGGAAACTAAGGAAGATTTCCTAATTTTCAACAAAACAAAGTTTTCTTATATTTTCTCCATTAGTAATAATTTTTCCCCAAAAAATCAACATTTAAATGAAAATTATGGAATATTCAACATTCAAATTTAAATATTTTAAAGTTAAGAGATGAAGAAACTTTCTTCAATGAGCAATGAAAATTAAGAAAAAATACAAATACAACATTTAAATTTTAGGGAGTTACAAAAAGGTGCAATATTTTGTAACGTCCCCAATAGTTACGACTACATGCGACGCAAAGCAAGTGCAATTTTTTTTTTAAAGCAGGAAGGAAATCAATGGCAACAATTAATCAACACGAACTAACGATGAACACAACTTACACATTCAAGAAACAAACAACAGTGACCCAACATACTAGCACATCATGCATGTGAATGAAACATGCCATAATCAAATAGGAAACAATGACTACTCGCTCGACACAAGGAAGGCAATCCCTGCAAGCTAAAGGACAATATCAACAATCTTGACACAACGGCATCGAAAACCAGTAACTAGAAACCTCTACGGTGCGCAAAACCAAATGCATTAAGGTGTTACAAACCAAGTAACAAACATCAATTACAATGAACAAATGCCCACATAGTGAAGCACAAAAATCCATCTAGGTTATCATTCACATCTATCTGTCAGGGTGTGCAATGATACCCTTATTAGGAATCATGTTGTCACAAGGAGATATGTGTGACGGTAACCATGGCGCAACATACATATCTAGACCTTTAACCCAAGATAAATCACTCGCTCTGGGAGACCGAATTATCTGTTCAAAAATTACACGAAGACTATACCCAAGCACCCAATCAACAAGTCGACAAGACACAAAGTGACATCATTCAATAATTAAATTTTGCAACCAACCAAAGGAATTTTTGTTTTCTTATGAGGCACCTTTTTTTGGAAGTCTCCCGCACTGTAAAACAAAATAATTTAATAATATCTAAAAATTTCATGTGCACGGATATTCCATTTTCATTCTTTATAGTAGAGTGTTATTGATAGATATCTTACTCATAAGTGATAAGAAGTTAGCACTTACATTTTGTTATGACAAAATAACGTTTACCATCATAAACAAGTAACGTAATATATTAAGAACATGAATTCAAGGGGTTTCCTTTTGGATTAAATAGAACTTCCACCTTTTCTTATCTGTCAGTATAACATCTCGCTCTGGCACACTGAGAAAACTTATTCTTTGAGCACACTTGCTCACAAGTGATCCGGACTTTTATGATATTAAAACATTTATCCTTGATTATGATGCGATATGATAGATGACATGATGTTTTACTGCTTTAACATAGACAGGTGCTATTGACTTGGTTTTTCTGAGTGTGCAAAGTATTGGACCTTGAGGATGCAGAGGCATCGATGGAACCCCTTGGACTTTGGATTGAGTCAGGGAGTGTGCTATTGGGGTTTGATTGTTTTACTGTGATTTTAGTACATTTGATTTGATGATATGATGTGGACATGTTCTAACATGATTGTTGATGATGCAGGCTGATGATAGTTTGCCGACCAGACTCACATATGGAGTAAAGGGGCCACACACGACTATCAGAGAGGTTTAGTGAGAGGTGTGGATAGCAGCCCTGCCATAGCCTACTAGCACTCCCGTCGTGGCTCGAACTATAGGTTAACGATTACCTAGTTCGAGAGGATCCACAATGCCGTGAGGGAAGACTGCGACAGTCACTCACGATGACTCTAAGGGGTGCGCAATAAGGTGGGGGCCTTATTCCTTAAAAACCGTTAGTCTCCCACAAGTTCACCTGGCGGAGTGTTGACTCCAGGGGTTATTGATGTCTACCAATCATTCAAGAAGCAAGTGGCACCCTTGGAGAACGTGGTGCATCCTGAAGGGCACGTTGCGCAAAAGAAACAAAAGAGGCGAGTGGCACCCTTGGAGCACATGGGGCATCCTGAAGGGCACGTCATGCAAAGGAAGCACTAGAGGTGAGTGGCACCCTTGCAGCACGTAGTGCATCCTGAAGGGCACATCGCGATGATGGGGATAAAGGAAAAAACCTAGATGGCCCTAAGAAAATTAACACGTTAAGAATTAAAAAAAAAAAAAACTTTCCTAAATAAATGTCGCCCAGTTTAGAATCTAAGTCCTAAGTCTAAAACTTCTCTAGGGGTAAAATTTTGTCTAACCTTAAGAAAAATACCCTATAAAAAATAAAAATAAAATAATAAATTTTAAACTAAAAACCACTTAAGTAATAGTTGTGGACTTCATAATTTTTTGGGTAAAATGAAGAGAGTAAGAACTTAATTAATATCTGTGGATATCAAAGGCAAAGAAGAAATAAATTATTCAACTTGTGAAAGTGTAAAAAGATATTAAATTAATAATAAAAGGAAAAGAGTAAATAGCGCAACTACCATTTTGACTCTAATAAAAAGGGGAAAGAAGGGAATAATAAAAATTAGGAAACTAAGGAATGGAGGAAACATAATAAGGGAAAGAGGGGAACTTATGGTAAAAAGCGAGGTCAACATAGTAAAGAATATGCGATTAAGAACCTTCTAATTTGAACTAAATTAGCTACTTCATTTTAGGGAAAGTATTTAAACCTTTAAGGGAATCTAGGAACACCTAAATGTAAATTTAGGAGCAAATTTAAGTGGGTGAGGGAAATGAGACAATTATTAATTTAAAGAAAATAATTATTGGAGGAAAGAGGGGGATGGATGACACTTGTGCGAACGAGAATATTTAGAAGATTTTTATTAAAACTTAATTTAAATGAGATTTAGGGAAATATGGAAGTTATAAAAACTCTATAAAAGAGAGGGAAGAGAAGGAAGAAGGGGATCGGCTGTTAGCGTAATGTTACACTGCCGGATTTGTGACTTGACTGATTACTTGTGGGGAGTTGGGATTTCCCAACTCGGATAGGAGTGGTAGCTCGGCCTTGCGAGGTGATCTCGGAGCTAGATGTACCATCTGGACAGTGTGTGGCCCCTTTGCGGCTCGGGGGGCGAAGGGCGAAGCAGAGTACCCATAGCGTTGGCTGGGAGGTACCGGTGAGGTCTTGACGGTCGATGAGAGGGAGCGGCACAGAGCAGGGACGTCAATTGAGGTGGGCGACAACACAACGGTACGCTCGTCATTTTGTAAAATAGAATGCATTAGTAACTTAGGCTTGATCTGTATGTGTTTGTAAATGGAAGAATTATGTCTTGAGCCCCTGCCCATTCATTGATTTCTTAAAGATTTCATGGTCTAAATTCTGGTTGGGTTTTACTATTTCTTGGTTGGGATCTTTCTGCTTCTGCGTTACTCTTTGTGCTATAATTTCCCAGAGGTGGTATATTCGCATATAAATTATTGTTGTATAGTTTTTCAGTCATTGACAATTACTGTTATAGTTATAATCCATAAGCTGTATGTGCATGGATGCGGTGTATTTCGTAGTTTAATTAATACTGTGTGTTAATCATTACAAGATATAAAATTTACTGTGAGTTAACACTCGTAGACAGTGTAACATCCCGCTCTGGCGCACTTACAAAACTTATTCTTTGAGGACACTTGCTCGCAAGTGATCTGGATTTTTATGATGATAAAACTTTTTCTTTCATTATGATGCGTTAAGTTATATGACAGGATGTTTTTACTACCTTGATGTAGACAGGTGCTGCTGACTCAGTTTCTTTGAGAGTGCAGGGTTTCGGACCTTGAGGATGCAGAGGCATTGGTGGAACTCCCTTGGACTCTGGATTGAGTCAGGGAGTGGGATATTTGAGTTGTTTCATTTACGGTGATATTGTTTTGTTTTGATGATATGTTATTGATTTTATGATGTGTTGTTGACATGATATGACATGACGGTTGATGATGCAGGCTGACGATAGCTTGCCGACCGGACTCACATATGGAGTAAAGGGGCCACACACGAGTTCCAGAGAGATTGAGGGAGAGGTGTGGACAGCAGCCCTGCCACAACCTACTAGCACTCCCGCTGTGGCTCGAACTGTAGGTTAACGATTACCTAGTTCGAGAGGATCCACGATGCCATGAGGGAAGACTGTGACAGTCGCTCACGATGATTCTAAGGGGTGCGCAATAAGGCGGGGGCCTTATTCCTTAGAGCCCTTAGTCTCCCACAAGATCACCTTAGAGGGTTTAGGGTTTAGGGTTTAGGGTTTAGGGTAAACCCTAAACCCTAAACCCTTAGATTTTGGGATGAGTGACACTTGGACGGCGGAGATTGTTTAGAGGTTTTGTCATTAAAAATTAATTAATTAATAATCATGAAAGTAGGTGGGTCTCATTTTTCTATAAAAGAGAGGGAAAGGAAGGAAAAGAGGGATGAATGGTTAGCGTAACGTTACGCTACCGAATTGTGGTTGACGGATTTCTTGTGAGGGGTTGGGTCTATCTCAGTAGTGTTGGAGTGGTAGCTCAGCCGTGGAGGCGAGCTGAGAAGCTAGTGATATATCTGGTTCTTGTGTGGCCCCTTTGCGGCTCGGGGGGCTAAGGGGGAAGCAGAGTACCCCTAGCGTTTGGCTGGGAGGTACCGGTGAGCATTCAACGGTCGGCAAGCGGGAGCGGCAAGGAGCGTGGGACTTCGATTCGAGGCGCGAACAACATACAAGGCAGGCACAAGGAATACGGTACGCTTGTTAATATGTTTAGTAATTCTGAACTGTAATGACTTCCATTTGATTGACTAATTTTATATCTGATATGATGTGTTGTTAAATCTGAACTTAAATGGCCTCCATATTTATCAAATGTTTAATCTAGACAAACTGTTGTAGTTCAAACTGATAGGATAAGTCCGAATGGAATATGTTCTATGTATATAAAATTGTCTTATGCCTTCCAGATCTCATCCTGAGCGAATTGTAGAGGTTGGATTAAATTTCGGAGGAAATTTAAGAGTCTTCTCTTTAACGATTGAGAGCCGTAAGAAATTGCGAATTTAACCAGTTACATCAGCTTTTAATGTTCATAAAATGTGATACGGCTTCTTGTGTTTGAGACTTTTACAGTTTGTAAGTTGAACCATTCTATTTATCTGACTGCCGAATTTAGCTTCCTTTTAAAATGTTCGAATCATGATAAACTTGAATACCCTTTTTCCTTCGTTTGAAGGTTTCTGGTTATGTCCCGCGTGGAGAGTTGCCAGGTTTAATTGGAATTTTCAGTGTTATTGATTCCGTTTGAAGTTAAATGTTTTTTTCATGGGGCGTTTTATTTGACAGCAGGCAGTAGGCTTGGGGCGTTTTTTTTTTGTGTGGGAAATTTGATTATACAAAGGCGTTCCCTTGAAGCACTGAGGGCGTGTTCTTGAATTGTTGTGTGCGTTGTTGGGTGTAATTGGGTTTTAATGCTGTGTGCGGCTTCGTGTATTTTGAGCGTTGTTGTTGGGCGTTTTTAAAGGTTCAATGGTCTGCGTTGGGGGTCTGCGTTTACTGTGCTTTTTCCCTTGCGTATTTGAGTTGGGTGCTGCGTTTTAGCGAGTGTTCTTCCAGACCAAGCATCCTTCCCTTCGTTTTTTTTTTATTGTTCTGCGTTGATGAACCTTGAAACCTGTTCTGAGTTTTATTACTAATTTGGGGCGCGTTCATTTACTGTTGTGATTTGGTTGAAGTTGATGGCGTGGTATGCGTTGGTGTGCGAGTCGGGTAATAAGTTTTTCCTTATACATCGTTGCTAGGTATTTTGTTTTGGGCACACGCTAATGACCTCTGCGCGTTTCTCTTCCGGGGTACCCTATCCCTGGCGATTTCCTGCCCCCTCCTTGCCTGTGTTCAGAGTTAGCATGTCCCCTTAATGGCAGCCAGTGACCCGAGAGAGTCGTGCTTCTCTCTTCATCCGAATTACTCGCTGGTAGGGCCTGGTGTTAGAGCTACATGTTGGGTGATCTGTGGTCTAGTGGTTTCCATCATAATGTATCTAGGATCTGGACTACTTTATGCTTTGGTACTACTTTTGTATATGCTCTTATTTCTAGGCATTTTTTTTCTATGGACATATACTTTATATCATATTTTATAGTATTGTTCCACCGGACATATAGTTCAAATACTGCGTAATCTAATTATTTGTTTTTGTTGAATCAAATGGAAACTATGTACCTGGTAAAAACAATACGGGCCTTAAAAATATCAAATGATTGACGTCATGTTTTGTAGTGTTATTACATAGCCGCCTTTGCAAATAACTACTAAAATATATGACAGGTAATTAAAGCAATATACAAGACAGAATCATCTTTGAATGGCACCAGGGGTCAGAGTCGAATGGGCTTGTAAATCAGATTAGGGAAATAAAGCCCCAAAACAAGTTTGGCTGCTGTCTACCTCATCCTTTTAAATATAATCTTTGAGTGACTGCCTGGTTGAAAGGAAAGGATCACAAAAAGGTAAAATAAGATTTTACGTAGATAATATGGCACCTTCTATATTTTCAATTTTGTAGTCTCATATAATGTTGCTACTGCATCTGTGACCATAAAATTGGCTTTTTGGTAGCTTAGAGTGTTCGGTTACATTGACTATCAAATCGGAACAGTATTGATTACCCTGTTTCTAAATTCTGAGCGTGAAGTTAGAATGATTACCTCACAGTGACCCCTGAGACGAGAAGTCTGAAATTGATTTTTAGAGTGTCGTCCTTCGGTTATCCAATGCAAGGTTATTATCGTAAGATTAAGAAACCCTTAAAGAGAATGGTGATTGTTATCGGAACATAATGTTGTCATGATGTGCAAGGGTAGGTTGACTATGATATAAATTCATGGTAATACTCAAGTTAAGACCCGGACTTCGATTGTCCTCTCATTTAAAATATCAGAATGCAAGGTGTACATTATATAAGTATGGCTAAGGTTATTAAAACGTGGCAGAGCTTATTGTTACTCATTGCAGCTACTGTTATAATTTAATATGGTCTTATAGAGAGTCATCTTTCAATTTATGATTAGTTGCTGTAATGAATTATAGAAGGTCATAAATTATATTAATGTTGCATGTTATAACTAATATTAGAAGTGGTACTTCTAGAATGCCAGTCCTCCGCCTAAAACTAGGTGTTGTAACTAATTTTGGATGCTGCAATTATTATCAAATTAATTATAACTATTTTGATCTCGCATCAGAATCTAGATATTGGGTAGAAGGCTCCTTTTTAAATATTGTTATTTTAGTTATCGATCCTTTTCCATAATGTTATTTTAATTATGGTGCTTTTAAAAATGGGTTATTTAAATTTTGTCCCTTGGATCTTATTATCTTATAGCTGGCCACTTCAGTTAGGTTGTATATTGTTAAACTCCACTCAGATGTGACCTATGATAAGATGATAAATTTATGTGTGATGTTATTTATTGTATGTCGATTGTTAGCTAGTTTCGTCCTAAGACATGGTTTTTATATATGGATAATTGTCCCTTTTCAATGTTGACCATTTACTTATTGTCATATGAAAATGCGATTCTATATATTGCCTATTTTAAATGAAGTCATATTGTTAGTCTGAGTAGGTGTTACCTATAATATGATACAAATTTTACTGCTGTAGGAGAAGAAAGAATGTCGTGCATACGTAGTCCTAGAACAATTGTTTTAAGTTTCGTATTTGTATTAGAAGGTTGAATTATGAAGTTGTTTTGTCTTTACCTTATAAGTGAGATTGCAAGATTGGAGTTGAATGTATGGCCTTCATTTATTTCAGTGTTATTGAAATTTAGAAATGAAATGTTATGGTTATCTTATTGTGGCGTTAGTGTAATCTCATGATGTTGATAAGACACACCTGATGGAACGTCCTGGAATTCTGCACAATCATTTACTCGAAGTTAGTGAATGAGAGATTGTTGAGTCTGGATTTTTGTGAACTTGTGCGTTCGTTGTCAGAGTCCTTGTCATGCGCCTTCCGTAAGGGGTGCATTGTTCTTATTATTTATGTTGTACTTGATTGTGGTCAATTGGTTGCTTGGTCTGTTGTGTCGGGTGGGATGTAGACACCTCCATGTTCCTCAGAACAGTCGCCAGCCCTGAGACCTTAAATGGTTAAAAGCGATGGGAACCTGGGCTTGAGCGTTGATTATGTGTCTTGGAGGTCCTAACCTTGCAGGGTAGGAC
>ML800329.1:166098-179598 GCA_009831015.1 Picea engelmannii
TTGGAAGGATGCTATGTTAGCATTTGACAACATATGAAATGTAAGATCATTGTTATTTTATTTGTTATTGTAGTATAAAAATAATGATATGGTTAAATTATTGTAAAGGACATTCAAATTTTATTAATGCTGACAACACATAATCGGTAAGGGCCTTGAAATGAAGACCAATAAATTATTATGATTTAGTAAATGGGGAATTAGCAAGTGTTTATATGTACTTATTTTTAAGGTTGGGTTGGTAACTCGTCGACTAACGGAAATTAATCGAAGTGATTGATCTGTACTTGTTGCCAAATGAGTCATAGGTAATGTTGAGTCTTAACTAATGGTTGGTTATTGTCGGTGTCCTTCTGACTTGCACCTTCCATAGAGGACGTGGTCGTTCATTAACTTTTGTTGTACTTGGTTGTAAACTTTGTGTGCTTGGTCTGCTTGTGTCGGGTGGGATGTAGACACCTCCATGTTCCTCAGAACAGTCGCCAGCCCTGAGACCTTAAATGGTTAAAATCAAAGGGGACCTGGGCTTGAGCGTTGCTTATGTGTCTTGGAGGTCCTAACCATTGTAGGGTAGGACGGATGGGTAGTCAGTCTTATTATTTGTCGGTTGATTGTCGTTCATTTCTTGCAGAGGTTCATGTGCGTCTTAGGTCTTTTTGTTGTCATCGCTTTGCATGCGTCATGTTCGTCATCGTATGGTGACGCAGAGTCGAATGTATTTATTATCCTTGTACCCACGTGCACACACACAAAAAAAAAAATTTGCACTTGTTAGAAGAGGTTTGTCGTCGTAACGAGGAGGTTCGTTATAGTCAGTTTAAAATTAGTTGTCCATAAATCATTATTCTATCTAGCAACATATAATAACTAACAATATCGCTATCCAACGACAATATGCTAACCCACAATATGATAACTAGAAATATGCTAACTAACATCACTATCTAACAACCATATGCTAACAAACAAATGCTATCTAACCATATGCTATCACCAATAAAATCAATTTCTAATCAACAAATAAAATCGTTGTATAATAAAATCTCCATCCATTAATGTTGTTATATTACTGCTATCCATTCCATTTCGGAAATCGTTATTTAGCAAAGATTCATTGTCTAACAAATGATATATATCACTATCCATATATCGTTGTCCATTATGCTATTATATTACTATATCCAGTCCATTTCTGAAACTGTTATTTACAAATATACTATCTAAACCCAATAAATCATTTTCTATGAATACATTATGTGGCTATCTATTAAATATGACATGTTGTCTATTTAAAAGGTATGTTATCGCAGTCTAATAAATACATGAAATTGATGAGCTAATATGATATCGCTGACTATTAAAACATGATAGATTTGTCTAATAGATGAATGATATCGTTTTCCATTCAATGCATGAAATTGTTGTCCTTTAACACATGATATATATGTCTATCTATCACATGATAATATTGTATAAAAATGAATGAAATCATTGTCCAATAATTTAAGGTAAAATCACAGAGTTTAAACTATGATAATCAATAATGTTTTCATAACAAAAAAAACACAAATATATAATCCATATATGATAAAGAAGATATATAATCGTTGATATATGATAACGCAGGTATATTAAATCGTATNTATATATATATATATATATATATATATATATATATATATATATATATATATATATATATATATATATATATATATATATATATCAATGTGTAACTCGTTGTGATTCAATGTATAATTTCATTGTGTATATATCTCTGTGTATATTAAATTCACAATATGTATATCTCTGTGTATATTAAATTCATAGTATATATATCTTTGTGTATATTAAATTCACAGTATATATATCTAAATCACAAAGTAAATAAATGAAGTTGTTGTGTAATACAATAAATATAAAATCGCTATATTATATCGCAAAGAAACATCACCCAGGGTTTCCATGCTAATACTCGGAGAAAAAAGGGAATTAAATCGCCAAGTGTGGGAGGTAAGACATTGGGTGTAGGACAACAAATGATGAGCACAAATGGAAAAATGAACAAAAATTCAATCAATATGCCACGATTAATCATTCAAAAACACAGGCAGAGATTTATCAATCAAGAACACAGGGATTGTTATTCAACTCATAGGTTTATCATTCGCAATGCAAAGTTTTATCAATAAAAACATAGGCAAACATTTATCAATCAAGAACATGGATTGTCATTCAAACTCAGAGGTTTATCATTCACAACGTAGAGTTTTATCAATAAAAGTGTAGAGATACTCAATCAAAAGAAGGTGAAAAGACAAATCATTAAGCAATGAATCAATCGAAAATGCAAGGATACTCATTCACAAGAAGGCGCAAGGATTACAGATTAATCATAAAAGAAAAATGCAGGGATAAATAAGGGATATATGATTGGGAGAAATTTATCCTTCACTTATTATCCATGCACATGGAAGTAGGGCATTTGAATCTATAGGTATTTAAACACTAGAGGGGCGACCGTTGATTTGGATCTTGGTCGACTGCTCAAGCACAGACTAATCACTTAAGGAATATAGACAGAAGATAAAAACACCATTCTTCTTTGTATTAAACAATAAAAAAAATGTAGAGAAGTCATTCTGATCAGAGGTTTGGTTCACCATAGGAAAATCAATTCAAATTACAACAATTATAAGATTGGGATTACATTAAGTTATCTTATAATAAAATGTTGGGTTTATCAAGATAATTTGATAAAGATAAAAATGATATCTTTAGATAGTGTTACGCTAAATAAAACATAAACTTTAACACAATAGAAGTACATTACTGAAGGCAAAAAAAAAATGTTAAAACTACCATTCAATACAAATATGTACATGCATACCATATCCAAATTTGAAAGCTCCGAATTTGTTGTCCCGCGCGTGATCTGTCCAACTCCCGCTTGCCAACCAATGTGACCTCACCGGTACCTCCCACCCGACGCTAGGTGTACTCTTCTTCCACCTTATTCCACCGATCTGCAAAGGGGCCACACACACAATACCAAATAATTATTGCACCTAGCATGCCTCGCAAGGTTGAGCTACCACTCGTTACCCGAACTGGGTATCCCAATTCCACAAGAGAAAGTTTAGTCAAGATAAATTTCAGCAATGTAACGTTACGCAAAAATATAAGATCCATACTCCTCTTCCTCCATCCTTTTTATAGAGTTTTCCAGTAATTAGTTTCACAAATTCTCATTAAATTCCTTTTTCATTAATTTAATTTTGAAAAACCTCCCCCGTACACATGTCACCTGATCCCTTAGTTGCACCAAAAAAACAATTTTATTAATTAATTAAATATTCATATTTCCCTCACCCACCTAAAAGCATTCCTAAAAACACTCCTTAGTGTCCCAAAATTTCCTTACACCTCTTAAATGACTTACGCCTTACTTCATTCCTAGTTGAGTTCATAAATAGCAAGTTCCCAAGACAATATTTCTTACTAAGTTAGACATTCAGCTTTTTTTTCTTTGCGTTTCCCCTTTTCTTTAAGTTTCCTATTTATTTTAAGTTTCCCCTTTTTCCTTTTTAACTAAAATTCAATTTAGCAAGTGTATATAAACAACCATTTATCGTCTTTCCTTTTTAATTAAAAAATAATTTAGCAAGTGTAGATAAAACAACCATTTTCCTTTTTTCCTTTTTAATTAAAAATTAATTTAGCAAGTGTAGATAAAAAAAACAACCATTACCCATTTTTAAAAATTTAATCCTCCATTATAATTTTGAATTTTAATAAATAAGTTTGAATTTCTTACCCCCCCCCTTCTTGTTATATGTTTATTTATTATAATATTTTTCTTTTGACCAGATGTTCTACTTAGACCTAGGTTTTAATTTCACTAGGTTGGGAGGCATTTTTTTATTAGGGAAAATTGCTTTTAACCATTACTTATCAGATCATTCATTTTAAGACCGAATAGGTTTATTCATTTACCTGTTAAAATCGCGACGTGCTCCAAGGGTGCCACTCGCCTCCTTCCATTTTCCTTGCGTGACATGCCCTTCAAGACACACTACGTGCTCCAAGGGTGCCACTCGCCTCTCTATTGACTTTGGTAGACGTCAAACCCCTGGAGTCAATACTCCACCAAGTGATCTTGTGGGAGACTAAGGGCCTCTATGGAATAAGGCCCATGCCTTATTGTGCACCCCTTAGAATCATCGTAAGAGACTATCACATTCTTCCCTCACGACATCGTGGGTCTTCTCGAACTAGGTAATCATTAACCTACAGTTAGAGACATGGTGGGAGTGCTAGTAGGCTTTGGTAGGGTTGCTGCCACACCTCTCCCTTAAAGTCTCTAGTTTCCGTGGGTGACTCGTCTACTCCACATGTGAGTCTGGTCAGCAAGCTATCGCCAGCCTGCATCCATCAACGAATCATGTCAGCAATAATAATCAATCATCATAATAGCTAATCATATATGCATATGTCATATCAACAACATTCAAAATCAATTGTCCACTCCCTAACTCGATCCAGAGTCCAAGGGGTTTCATCGATGCCTCTGCATCATCAAGGTCATGCTATTGATCGGGTTCTCTTGAGTTTGAAGGACCTTGGACCTTGATGATGCAGAGGCATCGATGAAATAATATCAATTCAAAAGAATATCAAACAACTAACACATATTTAGGCCACCAAATATTCTTGGCTTCCAATGGAAAAACATGGATATAGCTTGATGTAATCTCACCCTCAGCATTGATTTTCCCTCGGGAATTAAATATTGTTGGTGTGTGTTTTAAGATCACATCCAAGTAGATTTTTCCTAGATCAAGCTAGTTCTTCTACCGAGATACCTTGGAAGAGAAATGAAAGGATATGTAGAGGAATACATTCTTGTAGGAAAGACTGCTTCATGGGCGGCTGAGATACCTTGGAAGAGAAATGAAACGCTATGTAGAAGAATACATCCTTCTAGGCTAGAGTACTATGTTTTGTGATTTGGTTTGTGGCCCATTGTCTCATATATGGGTGTGTCTGCATAGATCTTGGTCATCATTTCCATCATTGCCAATGTTGAAAGAGAGGAAATAACTCTCGGACCGATCTTTATAATCCTTCGCTCTTCAATATCTCTGTCTTGGAAGCGTTTAGAGTATCGAACGCTAGCCTATTTTTAAATATCTGATCAGTCGCTGGAGAATAGTCCATCGGGACACTTGGCATCGATGCTCAGGAAAGTGAGGTTTTTGTTCTTATCCCAGTAAGGGGTAGTATGGTGCTTGAAGAAATCCCTCAATTTTTCCTCATCTCCATATGCTCTATCTCCCGTCCATCGTGCTCAGCCCGGTGATGCCTCTCAGTTCTTTCGAATTGGTGATTCTGGTTATGATCTCTATTATCATGGAAAAATCACTCACGTTATTGTTATGTCTTCTTTTTCTCGACAATGTCGGGCACTCATCATGGGACTTCTTTGGTGATCGAATCACCCTCTAAGGGATTGTTTGCTTCCTTATGCTAAATCTGTCTTCCCTCTACACCTATATATTTGGCACAGACAGTGAGAATGAAATGTCTACCGACATGCAGGTTGTTACTGAGGAGTCGATGTATCGGGAGTTTTATCCAGGTTGGCTTGGTCACTTTTTGGGTCCACTTTGGCCTCTACTGATCATTACCATTTGTTTTGATGATAGAAGATATCGTCAAGAGATGCAAAAGATGCAGTTCAAGAGGATGTTAATAGAAAGGAGTTCATTGGTAGCATTTTTTCTTCCTTAACTCTTTAAGGCAACCTTCATTTTATATTTTGTTTGAGGCATTGAAAAGATCATTCTGATCTCTTCTTAATGATTGGTTGCATGCCACATTTCTAGATATTTTTGTTTTTTTCAAATGTAAATGTGTATTTAACATGGAATTGTTTAGCTAGTGCTATCTAACATGGACTTGTTTTACACCTAATGGTATCTAACATGGACTTGTTTATCTAATGGTATCTAACATGGAATTATTTTCTAGGACCTTGTTTAGCTAATGGTATCTAATATGGACTTGTTTTCCAGGACACCTTTGAGTAGTGGATGTATTGGAGTTTGCCACTTTGGATTGTTTATTTCTTAAGTTTTTTTGTATCTTTCCCACCTTTAGTTTGTACTCCTTACTTTATTCATCAATTATGAAATTCATCGTTATCATTTTCTCCACTTAATTCATCATTGTGAGAGATGTTGTGCAATGCCTCCTAGGGTTATTTTTAACTCACCATGTTCGATTGAGATCAAGCTCAGAGTGAGCCTTGTATACAACACTAATTCCTATATTAACTTGGTGGTTGTAGCTGCTAGTAACCCATACACTCCCGTAAGATGGATTGGCATTGATAGAAACACTCAACATATGATGATTTATCGGTTGTAAATGATTACCTTATCAAACGAGGATCAATTTATTTTGAGGATGTGAATTCAATTTATCAGTTTATTCTTTGCAGGATATCACGATAACACAATAGATGATTTTTCTTAAAATCATAAGAAATAAGTCTACCTAAAGGTCTTGCCAGATCTTTGCATCCATCTGCATGTCATCGTTTCATCCAAATTTCATAGTTGCCAGCAAAACTCAATCTTAAATAACCCATATTCAAAATTCATCCAAAGTTCATGGTAACCTGTATTTAAAATTAACATGCACACTCTTTATTTTTATTTATAAAATAAATAATGTATTTACCCCTAAAAATGGTGAGTTTCATGTTAGAATTGGAGTGAGGTGGCACTTGTATAGTTGTCAACATGCATTGGCAGGTCATTAAATCTTTCTTTTTAGGTAATCTAAATCTCTTTGTTAATCAATCACTAGTTATTAACTGTAAAGAACCATACCATTTTGATCTGAACATACAAAAATGTAATTGTACTTTTTCTCATTATATTTATTTTTTATCATATTAATTTTGTATTCTTATATATTTATTTTTAAATAATATTTCTGGGTGGGAACAAGAATACTACTTCTATGAGGTTTTGAAATTATATCTCTAAGGTTTTTATCTTTTTTATTCAGAATAATCTATGTAGTTTCTTTGGACTTCTCTGCGGTTGGCTTCTTCAACTAGTTGAGCAATTGGACATCTGAAATGAGGTGAGTCATATTTTACTTTGATTCAATTTTAATATATATATATATATATATATATTAATTTTCATAAGTAAAAGTTAATTTGAGAGATAAAACCAATCCATAATAATAATTGTTACATTTTTTTTCTCTTCTTTTCAATCGGAGCACTCCACCACCTATTCCAAAAACTCAGCCTAACAAGGGGAGGTCCCCCAAAATCACCCTAGAGATCCTTTAAGATTATATGGAATAAGTAGAAAAAAATAAGAGAAGACAAAGATTCCAAAATCCAAATAGAGTTAGAAACATTAGAAAAAACAAGTGAAGAAAGAGATGTAAAACTCCAAATAGAGATAGAGGCGAAGATTGATAAAAAAATTATAGACATTGTTGAAACTCAAAAAGAGGATAGATTCTTAGGGTTCAAGAGTGAATTGCAGACAATGAAGGATAGAATTTAAGAAATGGAAAAACATAAACAATCAACCCAAGAAGGAGGGCTTGAAGAAAATCACAACTTGAGAGATAGAATTAAAGAGCTAGATGAAAAACTACCCAACAATTTGACCCTCATTAATATGGAAAACAAATTGGATACCAAAACCATCAAAGAAGAAATGAATAAGCTAATGGATCTGGACCATGAGCGTAACAAAGGAGCCTTGAACCTCATAATTTTTGGTATAAAAGAACAACAAGAGGAGGATATACTAGCAATAGTAAAAGAAGAATTAAAAAATAAATGACAAATTGATACAACTTACCTCATAAAAGCAAAGAGGCTAGGAAAAATAATTGATCACAAAGATAGGTTGATCCATGTCAAAGTAAGTTGAAATGACCATAAATATATAACATATTTAGTTAATCTTCGAGTTTAAAAGGGTTAGGAATATTTATAAATGAAGACCTCATTCTCAAAGACCAAACTGAATTAAGGAAGGAAATCCAAAAGGTAAAAGAAGCCAGGAAAGAAGGAAAATGGGTAATAATTAGAAATCAAAAAGCTATTGTTAGGGATAGAGACCACAAGGATAATAATAAATAGGAATTTGGGACACTCGGGATCCTTTTTTGGAATTGTCGTGGCTTTCCATGGTCCAAAGGTCTTATGATAAGTTGGATCTCAAGTGATATTGATATTATCTATCTATGTGAAACTTGGGAGCATGAGGAGTCTAAGGTCCCTAACATGGAAGGATTTGTCTTGTGCTCAGCATGGAACAAAAAATCCCATCGTAGAGGGATAGGAGGCATAGATTTTTATATTAGAAAGAGCATTTATCACATTCAACTTCATAAGATTGACCCTCTTAATCAATACATTTGAATAGAAATTTCAGACACCAATGCTAAGAAGATGTATATAGGAATTTGTTATTTTGCACCTATTAATTCTACTTTTTATAAGAAAAATAATCTAGATAAAAATTGTCCCTGTAATAATTTAGAACAAGATATTTATAATTTTAAAAATGAAGGGAATATCCTCCTGCTAGGAGAATTTAATGCTAGGAATGAAACTAAACAAGCTACTCTTTTAAGTAATGACTCCAACCATAATCCTTTATGGCTAGATGAGGACCTTGTTTTATCTAATAGCTACAAAATAATCTCTGAAGACCTAATTGAGAATCTCTGAAGACCTAATAATTTTCAATGGATTAATGAAGTGGCCAAACTCCAACCAAATGATGTTGATTAAGGTTGGTTGTCATTGATGTCAACCCTTGAAGAAGCCCGGTAGCAAAAGGTTTGGGTAATGGACCCAAGTTTGTTTGATGTAAATATGACTCGTTATTGTCTTTTCATGGTTGATAATAAGTATAAATGGATGAACTCCAAAGTGGTTCCCTTTTGGTGAAATCCCTCACGGGAAGACACTTTGCAGATAGAGTTATCCTAGAAGTATGGTTAGAGAACCCATGCTTATTTGTGGAATAATAAGATGAAGGTCACTGAATTTGTCAGTGAGAATATCCTATATGGGTACTAACTGTCATGCCATTTCTGGTGGTATGTGGAACGTCACATAACTCCTCACGGTTAGAGAGTTATGGCCATGAGAAGTTGGAGAACCCAGGCTTGGGTAATGGACCCAAGTTTGTTTGATGGATAATGGTATGATTTTTAACATATTTTTAGGTACTAATATTCTATATGTATGGCGCATGTCATTCCATTTTTGGTGGTATGTGAAATGTCACATAACTCCTCATTGTTTGAGAGTTATGGCCTTACGAAGTTGGAGGACCCTCTTATGTCTTCTAGAAGCCCCAAAAGGTCAAAGTAGTCAAAGTGGTTTAAGATATTTTAGAAGGTAAATAATAAAGTGAAGTGATGAGTGTACTATATTTCAAAGTGAATAAAAAATAAATTATTTAAATAATAAGTATAATGGAGAAATTAGAGGTGGGTTAACCCTAAAATAAGGAAAGTGGGCAAAGTGACCTAGAAGATGTTTTTAGGGAAGCTACTTGGAGAATATAAATAAGAGGCAAGTCTCTCTTAGTTTAGACACACTTGAGAATATTGAATACCTATAGGTTTATGAGGTAACCAAAGGATATATAAGCTGAATTTCTAAGGAAAGTGAAGAAAATAAGGTCAGAATTCAAGGAAGGATAAATTATTTTGATGATGCTTTCTAAAGTTTTTTTTTTACAGGTCATCTCACCATTTTCGCAATAACTTTTTTTCTAGAATGGTTCAGGCCATGAAATTGTTATTCCATTCAGGAAACATATCCAAGTATCTATAATAAAACATTCATCTTGTGGTTCATTGTATTTTTGGAGTTTACACTCCATGGAAAATAGATTTTGCGACTAGTCCTAAAACTAGTAAAAAACGGGTGTTTCAGGTAAAAATGTCATAACTTCTTCATAACATATCCAAATTCAATAAGACTAAATCTGTTTGTTAGAGTATAGTATTTAGTATTTTTGGTAACATTTTTAGATCGATTAAACAAATATTCCGTGTGGGGCATGCTCTACAAGGTCTCTTTCTAGAATAAGCCAAAATTCATCAAGCTATGCTATTTTTTCTATAACTCCTTTTTCTGAGAGGTTCCAAGTAGATAAACCTGGAAGAATTGTATAAAAATCACTGAAGAACATTTTGTATCAGTTTAAGATCTTTATTCATTACAAGTAAAAAGTTCTGATTATTTCAAATTAGGGTTGTTGACTAATCCAAAACTAGTCATGTGAGACTAAAGAAAAGTTTGATGAATATGCTAGTTTCTTGTTGTTTAAAGTTAAGGAAGGTTTGCAGGTATGTGATAATATACACCAGGTATATTACAGAGTTACAAATCATATTTGGATGATGAAATTGATGAGGGATTTTAGTGGAGGTACAATTTGGGTACCTGGTTGAGACAAGTAGTTGATTAGTTGGCACACACATGAGGTGTATAGTTGATGATGTTGGTACATGTTGATGAGTCATCGTTGATGATTATTTGACACATGATTTCTACATACTTGGTACATGGTTGGTTTCACTTGTTTATGGTACAAGTTGATTACAGATTGTTTGGTACAGGTTGGTGAATGCTCGATGCACTTGTTTATGGTAGATTTTGGTGCATGGTTGATGCACTTGTTTAGGGTACAGGTTGATTACAGGTTGAGGTATAGGTTGATGCATGGTTGATGTATGGTTTAGGTTTATTGGTATGGGTTTATAGCGATATATCTCAAAGTGATAGTGTGACAGTGGTTCCATCATTCTACTTCTACTTCAGGGCAGTTGGACGAGGCAAGGACAAGTGGTTTTAGCCACCTTCCGGTTGTAGACATAGAACTTTGGGGGTTTTAGCCTCCTTTTGGTTGTAGCCAAAGAATTGGGAAGTTGGATCTTCCCTCATGTCGTAGCCTAATAACCTAGGGGGTTGGAGCCTCCTTCTAGTTGCGGCTGGAAAACAAAGGAACTTGGTGCTTCCAATGAATGTAATTCTTCAAGACATATAAGAAAAAATATTCTATGATTTTCTCCCGATTTGGGTTTCCACGTAAAACACTGGTGTACTGTGTATATGTGTGGTTATTCATTTATTATTTCTCATTATTGGATAATAATACTACATTGATATAACACTTGGATTAATTTGGATAAAAAAGGATTAAAATTATGCTATTACTTATTCACCCCCCCTCTCAGTAATCCAACAATTGGTATCAGAGCATGTTCCTTCAGAAATCAGTTTAACCACTGAAAGGTAGATCATGGAGAGTACCAACATGTATAAAAATGGAATACCACAATTTGATGGATAAAAGTATGTTTTTTGGAGAATAAGGATGAAGTCATATATACAGGCACATGTATTTCAAGTTTGGCAATCAATTCTATATGGATACACAACACCAACAAGTCCACCAACAAATGGCAAAGCAGTGAAACTCAGTGAGAATAATTCCAAAGCCAAAAATGCACTTTTGAATGGTCTCAGTGATACAGTATTCACCAAAGTTGCACATTGTAAATCCACTAAAGAGATTTGGGACAAGATTCAAAATATTTGTGAAGGAGATACAAAAGTCAAAGTAGCAAAGCTTCAAACTTACAGAGGTTAGTTAGAACAACTAAAAATGAAGGAAGATGAAAATATTGCAGCCTACTTCTTACGAGTCGATGAAACAATGAATGCAATCATAGGACTGGGAGAAGAAATCGAAGAATCTGTAATTGTTGAAAAGGTACTACGAGCTCTTCCTATGATATTTAACCCTAAGATATTAGCACTAGAATAAATATTGGATCTAAACTCAATAAGCATGGACGAACTTCATGGAATCTTCACAACATATGAAATGAGAAATGAACAGGAAAATACAGATGTAAAAGAAGCATCCTTCAAATCATCCAAAAGATCAAAGCAAAAGAAAAAAGAAGAATATAACAACAACAATGACGACTCAAAAGATGATGAAGAAGTGGCCAACTTCATCAAAGCACTAAACAAGGGAACCGACAGTAGGTATAGAGGTAAGTTTCCTTTAATTTATTTTAATTGTGATGGTATTGGTCATTTTTCTAACAAATGTCCTCATAAGAAAAAGAAAAATGATGAAGGGAAACACACATATAAAGGAAAAATAACTACAAAGAAAGTTTTCAAGAAAAGCTTATGCACCAAAGAAGACATCTCATCATGGAAGTAAAAGACTCTGACAAGGAAGACTCCAAAGAAGAATATGAAGAAGCCGAAAAAGAATGTGAAGAAGTCGAAGAAGAAATTGAAGAGATAGAAGTTGACTTTCGAGAATAATTAATGTGTGCCATAGAAGTTATCATAAGAGAAAAGAAGAAGAACATGAAACTACAATCAGAACTAGACAAGAAATAAGACACTCAAGAACTAGAACAAATGATCACAAAATTGAAGGTTCAAATAGAAGAAGATAAAAGAATTGAAGAAGCACTCAAATAACAACTAGAAGAAAAGGACATGATCATTGGAAACTTGGAAGCAGAGATTGTCACATTAATAAAGTATATTCAAAAGAAAAATATGCAGAGTAGCTCAAAAGTTTTGGATGACATTATCAACAGTCAAAAATCTTATTTTGACAAGACCAGACTTGGATACAATCATATAGAAAATGGATCAAGATCCAAAACAACAAAGCAAGAAAAATATCCAAAAAGCTATGCAGAAACAATCAAAAGGGATAGGAAGATATACAATGAAGATTATAGGGACACTCCTCCACCGAGAAGATTTAGATTTCAGAATAAAAAACTGATAGATAGGCCTCAAGAAGAAGAAGGATACACAAGAGGGATTAAAATATGAGAAATACTTTATGTTATTAGTTGATGATTATACAAGAATGATTGCAATTTTCTTTATCAAGAATAAGTCAAAATCTTTTGAAAACTTCAAGATCTACAAGGAAATGGTTGAAAATGAAATGGATTCAAAAATCAAATGCTTGAGATCTGATAATGGAGGAGAGTTCACCTCAAATAAATTTATGTACTACTGGAGCAATCATGGAATGAAAAGGCAATTCTTCGTTGCTAGGACACCTCAACAGAATGGAGTTGTTGAAAGAAAGAACATGACAGTACAGGAAATGGCTCGAACAATGCTAATGGATTCAAAATTGACAGATAGTTTTAGGACACAGGCAATGCATAAAATAATCCACATTCAAAACAAAGTAATGCTAAGAAAAAACACTAACAAAACTCCTTATGAACTATGGAAAGGAAGACCAGCAAATGTAAAGCACTTCAGAGTTTTTGGAAGGAAATGCTATATCAAAAGAAAATATGGTGGAATGTGAAAGTTTGAATCTTGTGTGGACAAAGGAGTACTCGTTGGTTACACAAGTACAAGGAAAG
>ML800330.1:11577-30908 GCA_009831015.1 Picea engelmannii
AGATGTAAGAAGACCTAATAGAAGCTTCCGCTTCTAGAAGGATCTTCCTCTAGATGCTTCTCTTAATAGACATATTTAGTATAAATAAGGGTCGAGGGTATGAAAACCCTAGCTTGGAGATTATTGTAACAGAGCGTTGCTCACCTGGAGGTTTCCCCCTCGAAGAGGCCTGTGAACATGGCTATCTGAATCAAAGTGTTCTTTCTGTTGCTATTTCATATATCATTTCTGTGTATTGTGAAGATTATGCTGGATATTTTACTGTTACTCTGTCATTTCTAGCATTTCATTTCTGTTCTGCATATTTTATATATCTGGTATCTTGCAGGTGGGCATAGAAGCTGAAATCAACAACTCGGGAAGAAGACATCGAGGTTGTTGAATGCCTTGGAAGCAAGGTTGTGTATGAGAAAACACAGTTGCAGATAGAATCTCTGAGGAGTTCTATGAAGCTCTGTCAGGAGGGCATCGAGCCAGTGCAAGGAGTGCACAGGAGAAGAACTTTGTTGTGAGTTCAGATTGAAGTCAGAATCACTAAGGATTCTGAGAGCTTTGCCAAATGGGCATTGAGCATATGCATAGTGGTGCATTGAGAAGAACTCTGCTGTGAATTCAAATAGGAGAACAAGGATCACCAAGGATTCTGAGAGCTCTTCCAGGAGGGCATTGAGCAAGTGCATAGGGCACACAGAAGGGGACATAACTGTTGGATGTTCTGTAAGAAGATACTCTACCAAGTGGGAATTGAGTAGGTGTGCAGAAAAGCACAAGAGGAGAAAATAAATCCTTGAGTTTTGGAATTAGTAGAAGAGTCCAAGAAGAAGGATCTTCGCAGGGTTGTTGAACACCCTGAAACTCTCAGCAAAAGGTTGCTTGAGCAGAGGGATAGCAGGAGGGAATTTGAATTCTCCATCTGAGAAAGAAAGGAAAACGGGACTTAGTTCCTTAGAAATATGAGTTCGTGAGTAAGCTCAGGAGGGATAGCACCTCGTGCATGCAGAGACTCTGTAAGAAGTGCAGGAGTCGTGGAAATCTCTTAAGGTTCCAGAGAAGGTCAAGCTCAGGAGGGTGAGTTCTTTTATGCACAAAGTCATAGCTGCAAGGAGTGTAGAGGCTACAGAACTCGTTGAAGAGTTCATAGTTTTTGAAGCTCAAGAGGAGTGTTGTTTTGTACGCGCAAGCAAGACTCAAGGCGAAGAGCTCGCAGGGAAAATAATTCAAAGCCAAGGCCTTAGACATTTGGAATTCTTCAGAGTGTTAGAAGAAAGTGTAGAAGCTCAGGAGGGCGCACAACAACCGTCAGATTAGGTTGAGGAGAACAGATCTGGACCATTGGTTTTCCATGTCTAGGAAGCAGCAGAGAAGCGCACAGGCGAGAGGATTGTTGGTTTTTCACGTCCAGGAAGCAGCAGAGAAGTGCACAGGTGAGAGGATCTAAACTGTCATATCTTGAGTGAAGAACTCGACAACCTTTGGATTTGTTGAGAGTTGCTCGAGGTTTAAACCCTAGCAGACGGAAGCGAAAGTCCTGAAAGAGCAAAAGAATCTAAGCCATCCGTTGGAGAGGACACGTGTCACGAGATCACCCATATCAGGGATTCAGACATCGGAGGTCAGAGAAGGAAGTCTCTTGACTTCACGAGTAGCAAAGTTGCGAGAGAATCGTAGCCATCCATCTGAGGAGGATAGGTGGTAGAGATCAAGGGATCTCGCGAACTCAGAGGTTCGCAAGGTGAGAGCCCAAGGGTTGGGTGCTCAAAGTCATGAGCGACGAAGTGGCGAGAAGATTGGGACCGTCCATCAGAGGAGGACAGGTGGTAGAAATCTAAGGATCTCGCGAACTCGGAAGTTCGCAAGGTGAGAGCCCAAGAGTTGGGTGCTCCAAGTGGCGAAATCGTGAAGTGTCAAAGTCAGGCACGAGAGACACGTGGTAGAACCACACTATGGGCCTGAAGGATAGACAGGCGGACATACGTCACATTGCGGAAGGAGTCAACACTCTATTGACTTCTCAGGTCTTGGGGATTTGCGAGATAAAAGCACGGGAGTTTAACCTTTGAACTCACGAAGTGGCGAGAAGCGAGAAGCGCTAGTGTTAATCCTAGCTGGTGGTCACGCGCAGAGGGTGATGACAAGGGAGGGATTTATGCTCGCCTCGCGATCTCAGATATCACAGGATTGGATAGGAGGATTCGAGAGCTTCGAATTGCGAAATCGAGAGAGGCGAGTTGTGACAAGCGCCTTTCGAGGTAGGCCTTGGTCATAGCGTTGTGGTCGCATGAAGAGGGCGGAGCTCACACCTAGTGTTGTTCACACAGGGGAGCTTCCCGAAGGACCTATGGATCAATTTAGAAGAGATTCCAGCAGGGAATCGAAGGAGCCGCTTCGGCTCATGAAATAGAGCGAATGATCCTTAAGACCGGGAGGTCACGCAGAGACTCTGCCGAGGCAGAGGTGGCGTCTGCGTCAATGTGGTATCAGAGCGAGAACTCTGTTTGAATATTTCAAGTAGAGGGTGAAGAAAAAAGAGGATAGAGTACTGAGGACTCTGTAGAGGATTGTTTACAGGTAGGAAACAATCCATAGATAGTCAAAAGGACTGTGGAAGAGGCTGGAAACACTCAAGGTTTCAGAGTGACAGCAGCAGATTTTTCAGCAGGACAAATAGACAGCGAGATGGCTAAAAGACAGTGTAAGTTGTTAAAATGGTGGTTGAGGCCTGCTAAAAACCTCAACGGACCAGAAGAAAAAAGGATTCAGATATCTGAACCAGAGATTGGGAGAAATCTTGGTGATGCTGAGGAGGAAATGGCATTGGCTGAAGATATCAATCACTGCCAGGAAGGTAGAGAAGAAATTCCTAATTGCCAGGTGGGAAAAGGATTGAGATCACTGCGAGATCTCACAAACTGTCATGAGGATAGCTAGGGAATTTCACATTGCCAGGTGGGCAATGAATCGAGATCATTGCAGGATCTCATAGACTGCGAGGAGGGTAGTAGAGAATTTCCAAATTTTCAGGTGGGCAAGGGAACAGAGATGGGATCAGTTGATCTCATAGACTGCTAGGAGAGCAGCAGGAAAATCCCATATTTCCAGGTGCGCAAGGATGACCATATGTGACTATCTGAGGGTCTCACAAACTGTTAAGGTCCTAACCCGCACATAGGTAGATCAATGTATTCGGATGTAATAAAGGTCAATATTAATAAGACCTTTCAATAAAATATAATAAGGCGGATGTAAGAAAACCTAATAGAAGCTTCCGCTTCTAGAAGGATCTTCCTCTAGATGCTTCTCTTAATAGACATATTTAGTATAAATAAGAGTCGAGGGTATGAAAACCCTAGCTTGGAGATTATTGTAACAGAGCTCTGCTCGACTGGAGGTTTCCCCCTCGAAGAGGCCTGTGAACATTGCTTTCTGAATCAAAGTGCTTTTCTATTACTATTTCGTATATCATTTCTGTGTATTGTGAAGATTATGCTGGATATTTTACTGTTATTCTGCCATTTCTAGCATTTTATTTCTGTTCTGCATATTTTATATAACTGGTATCTTGCACAAACTCAGAGGTAAGGATGGATCAGCAGATGCAGCTGACAGAGGAGGAAGATCTGAGGAATCTTCAAATGATTGGGGGAATTCAGGTATTCCTACCACATAGCCTAGGAGAGGCAGAAATCTGTGTTGCACATCCAGCGACAAAAGAAGGACAGCTAGCTGAGACTATCAAAGAAGCATTGGAGAAGACTTTGGAAGCTGCCCAAGAAGAAAAAGAGAATGAGCATTCTGAGGAGTGGATCAACATTTTCAGCCAGGAAGATGAAAAGAAAGAAGCTGCAGCACTAAAGCTGACAACATAAGAAGAAGCCAAAGAGCAGGAAGATAGATTACTCACTCCATGGGATATGGAGCTGGAGATGTTGGAGGATTGGCTGAACAATCCAGAGCCAGCAGGAGAACTGGCAGAAGTTGAGCTGTCAGAGAAGGTGAATAAACAATAGGTCAGTCAGGAAGAGATTACAGAGATGAAGTCTACAACAGAGTGGAAACTCAGTGCCACAGAAGATGATGAAGATGAAGAAGATGGCAAGGGAGACAATAGTGATCTACGCAATTGCAGAAAATTTTTGCAGCTGAGGAGACTGCATGAATAGAGCCAGCCATTGGAGTAGCTCGACAAAGTGATAGAGATGATCAAGAAGCTGATGATCAGATCAGCAGAGACTGTCAGCAAGGAGAAGCTGAGCAGAGAAGCAAAAGAAGAAGCAATAGCGGAGTAGCAGAAGCAACAACAACAGGGAAATGGAGTAGATGACTAGCTCCAGAAATTTGTTTGGGATCCAGGAGGATTTCCACAGCTAAGAGTGGAATCTCATGAGCAGGAGCTCATGAATTTTGTAGCTGAGGAGTATGATGCAGGAGCATCTCTCCACGTCAGCCAACCACGTCAGCGGTTTCAAATCACGTGCTGAAGAGAGGTGCAACCCTCGTCTTCAATTTTGAATTTGAATGTAATTAAAGGATTTCTGTTGTTGAGCTATGAATCCATGCCTTTTCACGGGCTGTAGGTAGATAGGCCTTTAATGTTTTGTAAAGCTGAGATCTAGATCCAATTTGCGAACTAAACAACCCTTTCAATGCTTTTGAATAGGGTAGGTAGATTGGAGGGAAGAGCTCGAAGAGCCCCCTCAGGTAAAAGATCCTTTGGGGAGTCTCATTTTGGAGTAGTTAGCATAGAGAAGAGAAGAGAAGAGCTGAGACCTTGTTACAGGCTATGCTCAGGAACACCTTGTACAAACAGGCATTTTCCATTTAATATAAACAACATTTTTTCTCGCATATTTCCTGTGTTGAATGAATGTCTATGTGTGTTCAAATTATGCTTTGAATGTATGCTGTAGTTTTGCATTTGCAGGAGTGTGTTTGGTTTTAGGCTTGAGAGGTATTTGAGGCTTCACACCATGAGGGTGTGACAGAATGCTGCAGGTTCTGATATCCATGCACATAGGATGCATTTATGAATTATGTGGGTTCAAATAGAGGCGTGCTAGGTGGGCATAGAAGTTGAAATCAACAAATTGGGAGGAAGACCTCAAGGTTGTTGAATGCCTTGGAGGCAAGGCTGTGTATGAGAAAAAACAATTGTAGACAGAATCTCTGAGGAGTTCTATGAAGCTCTGCCAGGAGGGCATCGAGCCATTGCAAGGAGTGCACAGGAGAAGAACTCTGCTGTGAGTTCAGATTGAAGTCAGAATCACTAAGGATTCTGAGAGCTTTGCCAAATGGGCATTGAGCATATGCATAGTGGTGCATTGAGAAGAACTCTGCTGCGAGTTCAAACAGGAGAACAAGGATCACTAAGGATTCTGAGAGCTCTGTTAGGAGGGCATTGAGCAAGTGCATAGGGCGCATAGAAGGGGACAGAATTGTTGGATGTTCTGTAAGAAGATACTCTGCCAGGTGGGCATTGAGTAGGTGTGTAGACAGACACAAGAGGAGAAAAGAACTCCTTGAGTTCTGCAATTAGTAGAAGAGTCCAAGAAGAAGGATCTTCGCAGTGTTACTGAACACCCTGAAACTCTCAGCAAAAGGTTGCTTGAGCAGAGGGATAGCCAAGAGGGAATTTGAATTCTCCATATGAGGGAGAAAGGAAAAAGGGACTTAGTTCCTTAGAAATCTGAGTTCATGAGTAAGCTCAGGAGGGATAGCACCTTGTCTGTGCAGAGACTCTGCAAGAAGTGCAGGATTTGTGGAAATATCTTAAGGTTCCAGAGAAGGTCAAGCTCAGGAGGGCAAGTGCTTTTACAGACAAAGATGTAGCTGCAAGGAGTGCAGAGGATATAGAACTCCTTGAAGAGTTCATAGTTTTTGAAGCTCAGGAGGAGTGGCGTTTTGTACGCGCAAGAGAGACTCAAGGTGAAGAGCTCGCAGGGAAAAGAATTCAAAGCTAAGGCCTTAGACATTTGGAATTCTTCAGAGTGTTAGAAGAAAGCACGGAAGCTCAGGAGGGCGCACAGCAGCCATCAGATCAGGCTGAGGAGAACAGATCTGGAGCATTGGTTTTCCACGTCCAGGAAGTAGCAGAGAAGCACACAGGTGAGAGGATCGTTGGTTTTCCATGTCCAAGAAGAAGCAAGGAAGCACACAGGCAAGAGGATCTAAACCGTCAGATATTGAGCGAAGAACTCGATAGCCGTTGGATTTGTTGAGAGTTGCCCGAGGTTTAAACCCTCGCAGGCGGAAGAGAAATTCCTGAAAGGGTGAAAGAATCTAAGCCGTCCGTTGGAGAGGACACGTGTCACAAGATCACCCATATCAGGGATTCATACATCGGAGGTCAGAGAAGGAAGTCTCTTGACTTCACAAGTAGCAAAGTCGTGAGAGAATCGCAGTCGTCCATCTGAGGAGGACAGGTGGCAGAGATCAAGGGATCTCTCGAACTTGGAGGTTCGCAAGGTGAGAGCCCAAGGGTTGGGTGCTCCAAGTCGCGAGCAGCGAAGTGGCGAGAATATCGGGACCCTCCATCGGAGGAGGACAGGTGGCAGAGATCTAAGGATCTTGCGAACTCAGAGGTTCACAAGGTGAGAGCCCAAGGGTTGGGTGCTCCAAGTGGCGAAATCGTGAAGTGCCAAAGTCAGGCACGAGAGACATGTGGAAAAACCATGTTGTGGGCCTGAAGGATAGACAGGCAGACATACGTCACATTGCGGAAGGAGTCAACACTCCATTGACTTCTTGGGTCTCGGGGATTTGCGAGATAAAAGCAAGGGATTTCAACCTTTGAACTCATGAAGTGGCGAGAAGTGAGAAGCGCTAGTGTTAAGACTAGCTGGTGGTCATGCACGGAGGGCGCTGACAAGGGAGGGAGTTATACCCGCCTCGCGATCTCGGATATCGCGGGATTGGATAGGAGGAGTTGAGAGCTTCGACTCACGAACTCACAAGAGGTGAGTTATGACAAGTGCCTTTCGAGGTAGGCCTTGGTCATAGCGCTATGGTCGCACGAAGAGGGTGTAGCTCGTGCCTAGTGTTGTTCGCACAAGGGAGCTTCCCAAAGAACCTGTGGATCGATTTAGAAGAGATTCCAGCAAGGAATCGAAGGAAATTCTTCGTCTCATGAAATAGAGCGAACGATCCTTAAGACCGGGAGGTCGCGCAGAGACTCTGCCGAGGCAGAGGTGGCGTCTACGTCAGATCCATACTCAAACAAGGGGGTCACCTTGTGGCATATCATTTAAAGAGTTTAAGACATGACAAACTCAAGTATATCACTTATGGTAAAGAGTTTTATGCCTTGGTATAAAAACATCTAAAGCATTGGTGCCACTATTTTTTGGGTAAAGAAATAATTATGTAATCTATAGATCATCATCCTTTAATATTGTAAATTGTGAACCTAATATTCAAGAGGAATTTCGTGTAAAGTGGGTATCCTATATTCAACAACTCCATTTGGTTCTCAAACATAAGAAGGAATGTACTAATATTATGGTATATTTCTTGAGTTTTCCTCCTACATGGGTATTGCAAATTTTGGATATACATGTTCCTATTTATGAGGATTAGAAATAATGATATGAATATGACCCATATTTCGTCCCTATTCTTATATCTATACAAAAACCCACCACCATCAATAAAACACTATTATTAGACTACATGCATTGTGATGGATGGTTATATAGGTTGCAAAAGTTTGTGTACCTCGGTAAGAGGCTTGTATTCTACTTATCTAGGAGGAACATTATTCTCTTTGAGGATTTTTTTGCACTCATAGAATGCTCCATCTACAAAAACATTTATTTTGGACTCAAATGACATGGTAGGTCCACGGTTTTGTCTAGTGTTATGCTTTATGTAACTAGAATAAGATAGAAAGTTGTAAGATTGGGCTATACAAAAAAACGACCATTTCACCCATCCATGGGGTGACATTACTATGGATTTTATTTCAGGCCTTCCTATGACTCTCTAGAAGCATGATTCTATGTTTTTTTTGGTTTGTTGCTTCTCCAAAATGGCTTTTTTTATACTCTATAAAAAATACATCGCAACCCAATATAGTGCATATTTGTTTTTCCATCATGTGTGGACCTACTTTTTGCTCCCCCGCACAATTATTTACGATCACAATGCATATTTTATCAATCACTTTTACAAATCATTATGTTATCTATTGGGGTGAAAACTAAAATTTTCCACTACATGTCATCCCCAAATCGATTGAAAAACTAAATTGGTAAACCATATCTTGGTTTAGTTACTTTGTATTGCCTATGGTAAGAGCTATTAGTGGGACAAATCATTGCATATTTTTAAACATTGTTACAATAGAGTCGATCATTATGTCTGTTAAGACCTAAGTCTACACCCCTGCCCCTCGTCTCTCATTGCCCTATACCTTCATCAACAATCATTCATTTTTTGTTGGATAAGTTGGCTTCAGATTAATAAATGAATTAGATTTTCATCATTACCTTTCTTGATTGATTCTCTACACCCATATTTTTGTTTTTCTTGAAGGATAATTACATGTCATGGTTTGGGTTTGAAACATATGTCATCATGTTTAACATTGATTGAGTGTGCAGTAGGTCGACCAAGTCCTTTATATGCACAAGAAACATCCAAAAAGAAAGACACAACAATCCATTTCAGGATTAGCTTGTAGCAAATAGATTTAAATTGTTGACGATCGAGATCTGACAGTCAATTAAGATCGACGACTCTTGTGCATTCAGAGTTTCAAAACCGTTGAAGGTTTAACCACAAAGCATATGAAGTTTCACTTTGAAACATTTTCACTCTGGGAGATTTCAATCCATAACAAGCACAAATATCTGAAGTGTCATAGCTCCGAAGCACCAGAGTCTCAAAGTGTCAGAGCTCTAAAGTGTCGGAGCCCCGAAGTGTCGAAGTGCCAAAGTGAAAGAGATATGAAGTGCCAAAGTGACGAAGCGTTGGAGCCCCTTTATCATAAATTCTTCTTCAACTAACGTGTCATATGCTACATGTCGGTTGATTCCAGATGACACATAGCACACATTTTAGGAACTTTAGTGACATCATCTACACTATTTCCGGTGACATGTGTCACTCTCTTTTTATGACATGTCATTGATTGTGACAACATGCTGCCATGTCACTCCGAAATATCATCACTCTGGGAGATTTCAATTCATATCAAACATAGTTCCTCGGAGCTCCGGAGCTCCGAAGTGTCGATGGGATAGAATCCCCGAATTCCCAAAATATGCTGCCACATCACTCTGGAACATTTCAATTAAGAGAAAACACAGTTCCCTGAAGCTCCATAGTGTCGAAGTGTCAAACCATTAAAGGATTAAAGTATCCTATTCTCCAGTGAATTTGCTTAAGTGATAAGAATTGGTTAATGACTTCACAAGTTCGGTCATTCGGGAGATAGTTATACTCTTTGTTCAAAAACTCTGAATGTTCAATTGTCGAAGTGGCTTATCCTAATCAATTGTATGCATTAAAGTTAGAACACTAGCAGAACACAACCAGTCCATCATAGAGAAACACAAGAAGAAAGGGTTGGTTAGTTGTTTAAAGTTCAAGACTGTTTGGATTAAGTTAATAAGTGGTCTTTTATGTGTGATAAGCACCACTCTTTCTTGATTAAGTCAATCTAGAAGTATACATTACCATACTCCATTAGTAATTTAGTTAAGTCAATAAGTTTTTTTCCAACTGATAGTGTATACTTAAGCCTCAGTTCTAGATGGTCGAGAGCCTCTACATGTTTGATAAATAGGCAATTTTTGTATGTTTGAATGTTTCAGTTTTTGGGAAAATAATATCAATACATCATTTGGTTGAACCTGTTCTATGCATGGATTAAATCTCTCTACCTGGTGAATATACTTTTGATGACAATGTTTTTGTCCAAATATTCATGTGTTTTTTTATCTTATCTTGAATGCATTTTTTTTAATCTATGTGAAGTAAATTTCATTTCCTTCAGCTATTGTATAACTTATCTTTACTAATATGAAACTTGTAAAATAGCTAATTCTTTGGGGAAGATTTCTTTTTATTGCAACCTGTGGGAGAAAGTGTGTTTTTGATACATGCTTAATGTATTGAAATGATATTTTAAGTATTAAACTTCTTGGAACAGATTATTCGTTGAGTGTTTTGTTGTTTCCCTTTGTTTTTACCTCTATTATTTCACTTGTCTATCATTTGTGTTCCACCAACCAAGGAGAAACCTCATCTATATCATTTTTCTATCCCAACCATGCTCTTGTCTTGGTAAAACCAACCCTCTAACTGACCAACAAAATAAAAAAACCAATCATTCTAAACTTGAGGTGGCCTAGCTCTTCCCTTTAGCATTCAAGTGCATAATTTAGGACTAACATCTTATGGCGTCATTTTCAAGGAACAGAGTAATGAAGTAATCTTTCCCTGGAAGAACGATAACGACCAGATCTGGTTTTTTATGGTGAACAAAATCCAAACACACATAGTGACTAAAATATTTCACATGGTGACTCCACAATCAAAAGACTCCACTGGAGGATGATCCCAACCAATAGAAAATGAAAAGATGGAAGGGAAAGACTAGGTACCAAGTCATTATTTTTTTCAAAGAGATCATTATTTTCTTTGTCAGTTCATTCATGTATTTTCCTTTACGTGTGAAAAGAATTATCTTATTCTTTGTTTAATCAAATGTATAAACCTATAGTGGTAAATCCATTCTTGAGAAGAGAAGATCTACCCTCTTGTATTATTGATCCTAATCGCATTCCTTTATTTGAACCCACTACCCATAATGTTGATCATATCCAAACTTCTCCAGATCATGACCAGTCATGTAAGCCTATGAACAATAAATCTGATTCACCACTTATTGAAATCATTGTTCCACCTTGTAATCAAATTACCGAAATTCAGTCCATGATCAAGAAATATTACAAACCTATGAAGCTGCCACTTATCCTTCATGTCTATCCTTCCAATTTTATTGATTAACTTCATATGTTTAATGGAGAAGACCATGTTGTAGCTGAGAAGCACCTAGAATCTTTTGAAAATTTCATTGATAATTTTCAAATTATGCATGAGGATGTAGTTATGAGGATATTCTACAAATCTTTATTTGGAGATGCATCATTCTGGTTCAGAAATTTAGAATCTTGTTCCATTGGTTCATGGGATGATTTTCATGTTGCATTTTTGAAATATTGGGGTGAAAGAAAATATTTTGATCAGTACTTGATTGAATTAAATGCTTTAAAGAGGAAGAAGTATGAAGCTCTTACCACGTTCAACAGAAGGTTTCACAGTTTTTATTACAATATGCCTAAGGATATTCAACCTTCTAAAACTGCTTCCATGTTGTGTTATATGAAATCTCAACACCCTGATCTTGTTTTTTATCTCAGAGAAAGGATATCCTCATCACTAGGCCAGTTATTTGTTGATGCTAGAGAGATTGAGGAGAATTTCCAGGTCTGTGATAGTCTTCAAGACCAGGAATAGGAGAAAGAATATGAATTTCAGAGATCAGATTTGGGTTTACATTCTTTTCAGTATTGTGATCCATCATTTTCAGATTTTAATTTTCCTCTAGATATTAAGACTACTGAGTTAGATTTTTCTACTATCCAAGATTTAGGGAATTTATATCAGCAAGTTGATTCTCCATGTTCAATAGAAAATTTTTCTAGTTGCATACACAGGGATGATTATGCTTTAAATTTTCTTGGAGATTTTGAAGAAGTTGATTTTGCAGAAGGTAATGATCAATTCATGGAAGAAGAAGATACTATTCCAAAACACCTTGTTTCTCATGTAATTGATCATAAATATTTGTTTACTTATGATGATAAAATTGATAAGGAATCTCAACAGTTTCCACGACATCTTACTGCTCCCAATAGTTATGATGTATTTAGTATTTATGAGATGTCTTTATTTGAGAAAGAGAGTAAGAGTGTTGTTAAGGTTGCAGATTTAATACATAAAATATTTGACCAGAAGTTTCATGAGGACAACGGATCCACTATCCACGAAGGATCAGATCCCACTTATGGTAGTTGTGGCTCCAAATTACAACATGGTTTCAAGAAGCAAAGTTTTATATCAGCATAGATTAGACATTATAGTTGTAACACCATATTTCCCACAATTTGTAAATATAACTATATTGGCCAAGAGACTATGGAAAACTCAATATGTGTGAATGTTTGATTTGATGGACCTTTGTATAAAAGGTCAATGAATGTAAATTATGTTATTTACTAGAAATTGGATAAGTGTTGCATGACTGCTGGAAGAGCGGTGTTCTAAGAGACACCACAAATTCTATGAAAGAGATGGTGAAGGGGACCGAGAATGGTTGCGTTAACCTCCACCAGACCAATACTTTGTTGGATTTAATTTCTCAGGATCAGAAAAACCCTCTGACCCAGGAATGAATTACAGTCAGGCTGGTAGGTGGGAATACTTCCTCAAGAGTTAAGGAGGAGATGGGGCAGGTCACCCATCTGTAAGGCTTCCAAACCTGAACAAGAACTTGGAATTCAGGCCACACACAATCTTGCTAAGGAAGGAAAGAAAGGAAGGTGTGGTGGGTAGAGGAAGGCTTACGAAGAGTGCAGAGATGAGAGACTAAGCTCTCGGGTTCGATGAAGAACTGTGAAAAGAGTGTGTTCTGATTGCAGGAAATAGAGACTGACTCGGGAGAAGGAGAGTAACCTTTGTCCCTATCTATGACTAAGTCAGGAGAAGGAGAGTAACCTTCGTCCCTATATATTTATGTGATGGGAGAAGGAGAGTAACCTTTGTCCCTAACTTTAGTTGAGACGAAATAAAAGATTCAATCTCAAAGCATCATGGCCTAGCTCAGGGGTGGCCAATGGTAAATCTATTAGGAGTGACTGAGCTTATGGTTGGGTGGAAACGAGCACCCCTTTCAGCAGTCACATCATGTATTATGGTTCTGATAAGTCTTTTTGTGCTTTATGATTTGAAATGGAATAATGAATGAATGCATGTATGTATACATTTAAGATTGGCCTATGTATTGATTGATCAAGTGATGTGTATGTATTTATCTCCTTGAGGACTTATGTTTCTGCTTAATTTTTCCATATTCTCTAGTTTAACCCTCGAAGGTGTTGTCCCTAGGGAGTTACCTCATAGTTCCAGAGTCGGAGCAAGCCTCTTGGCACTACTATCGTCTCAGTAATTCCACGAGATTACCCCGCCCTGTTTCAGAACTTAAATTTCTGTGAGCTAGCAAGGTGCTTCCTTCAAACTATTAGCCTAAGATACCTTAGTCTCGCACCCACATCCTTAACCAAATCTCAGCTAAGAGTAGAGGTTATAGCCTGAGAGTCACCAGAGGGTCCATATGACCAAGGTCTAGGAACCCTGCGCTAAGTCCTAAAGGAGCTATCTCTTGACAACTTCGGAGCTTCAGGAGCTCGAAGCCCTGGGATGTCAAACTTCATAACTGTCAAAAATACCCAAATGTTGGAGTCACAAAAGGTTGTGAGTCGTTTACCTGGGGAGTCTATTGGGGCTCCTCCTCGACCATCTGATCGTCTAGTGGAAGGTTTTGCGTATGGTACTTTGGCAAAGTTCCACTTCGAGAGAATGGAGATGTTATAGAATCAAACTCTTCGAACGCCGAAGTTACGAAGTGAAGGAGAGCCATAGATTTGGGGGATATCATTAGGAGCGCCTCCTACCGTCTGATCATTCAAGAGAAGGGACCTGAACATGGTACTTCGAGGAAGTGTCTCTTTAGGAAAATGGAGTGGTAGTGGAGCCAACACCCTTGAAGAGTGAAACCAAAAAGTGACCAGGACTGTTGATCTAAGGATCCTTCAGGTCCTATCCTAACCATCAGATCTACGACGAATTCAGCCCGACGTTGACCTCTTCGGGAGAACAAGGATGTTGTAACGTCAAAAAATTCCGAAGGAGGAATTCACGAAGTGACTTGGACCACAGATCTGGGGATCCTTCAGGTCCTATCCTAGCCGTCAAATTTATGACGTAGTCAGCCCAACGTTGACCTCTTTGGGAGGATAGGGGTGTTGTGACACCAAAACCCCTGAAGGCCAAATTCATGAAGTAATGAGGACTGTCGATCCTCGGACTCTTCGGGATCCCTCTCAACCATATATATATAGGGACGTGTGGTGCTAGATCTTTGAGTCTGGAGACTAGGAAATTCAGGGAAATTTGAGTTGTGGTGTGTTGAAAAGCTATGAAGCCCGAAGTAACGAGATTCATCGATTTGAGGATGCTTTGGGACTTTTCCTAACCGTTAGATTTGGGTTGTGGTCAACTCGATGTTGACCAACTTCAGGAGAAAGGAGGAGTTTGCATCACAAAAATCCCAAACGTTGAATTCCTGAAGTAACAAGAGTCGTACATCCATGGATCTACGTGGTCAGATCTCTACCGTGAGATATGAAGAATGTTAGAAGGCTGCTAGTGCAGAGTGACGTGATGTAGTGACATCACCCAGGGTGATGTGGACCCAAGTTTGACATTCCACATGTCAGCCAAATTCGTGCGTATCACATACCCTATAGACCCATTGGAACATGAGACGTGTCACCCTTAGCCCCTTCCATGTGTCATACCCAGGTACAAGCCACCTAGCCAAAGTAGTTGGTGAAGTGATCGGAACTCTGGGAGTCCAAGACTTTGGGACTCCATAGGATTCGTGTGTGGCATTGTAAAGAGACAAAAATTTCTGAAGACTGGAGCCACGTGGCAAGCTCGCGGGACTTCAAGAGTTTGAGACTTGGGAAGGTCTCATGTGTAGAAAGTAAGGAGGCATTCAATGCAAAAGTGTCAAATTGCTGAAGCTCCTGTTGGCCTGCGTATTAGATGCCTACGTGTTAGACACAGATTGAGTCCAGTCGTGGGATCAGACGGTGGATGGAATTCCACCGTGGATGAAGGAACCTGGAGAAAATACATGTGAGGTAGATTCATGTGGACGCCACGTGGCCCTCGGCCAATGAATGCCTGAAGAACTTTGGAAAGGTATATCCATCATTTTTGAGCTCAATTTTGAGCATGGAGACTGTGGTTGGAAAGATCTGGACAAGGGGAATGTGATACAGACCCCGAATGAAGGATTTGACCACTTAAGAAGAAAAAAAAATCGATGCCCCATCCCTAGGAAAGTCACTCAAGGATCGAGTGTGTTACAAATTGGTATTAGGGAACAGAACCAACACTTGGCCTTCTTGGGATCATGCATGAGTCATATGAAAATATTTTGGAGGAATTTAAGGGGCAACACCCTATCTTACCACATTCCTAAGAGGTTTAGTCAAACCTCTACTAAAGAGAGGAATGAAACCCACTACTATTTATAGATGTTTTGACGTTTCCAAATAAAGAAGATAACTTCACTATGGAATTGTATGTGTTGTTGTAAAGTCATACAATTTGGTTACCAAGGCTAAGATGAGCTTGTGGAGAATATTACTGCCAAACATAAATTTTTGGCATAAATTCCTTGAGTAGAAGGATGTAGATTAAAATACAGTTGGGATTTTACCCAACGAGATTGAATCATGCCAGATTGTGGCAAAGGAAGCCTATCATTTCTTTGGGAAATGATATCCTATCATTTATTGTCTCTCATTTCACTCATTTAGGAGATCATTAGGTACACTAAAGGCGCTAGGTGACTGCCTAAATGAGTGAAATGAGAGACAAGAATTACACTTCCAAAAATTGAATGAATACCATGGTTGCATGGATGACTTTGCTTTGAAGAGTCATAGAAGTTTGTTTTGAGTGACAGCTTGAGGTGGATGTATTCCATTCCCTCAGAAAATGCTAATATAAATAGATGAGAGAATAAATGAGCGAGAATGCTTTGTTGTCATGATAAGAGGAAAATGATTCTTCCTTTGAGGGTAACATGAGAATGATTTTGAACAAACATGAGTTGACTAATTTTAAAGTAGAGATGTATGTAGGCTGTGAAATGTAAGCATGACAGCTACACACATGATTATGATTATGCACATGGTTAAGCACATCATGGATGTAATTTAACAAAACTAGAATATGTATGGATATGTAATTGGAACGCATGACAAAGATGCATGTTTATATTCCTTATGAAATATTTGGTACCCAGCTAAAGACAACTCAAGGTTGATTCCATCAAAGATAGTGAAGGATATTCAATAAGGAAGTTGCATGCTAAAGGAGTTCCCTGTGGAGGAACTGTGTGAAGAATCTATGAGGAGAATAGAGTCACAACCTTATTGACTATTGGGAATTAAGAAGTGAGCTACAAAATTGTGTGTGTGTATATATATATATATATATATGTGTGTGTGTGTGTGTGTGTGTGTGTGTGTGTGTAAGAATCTTTGATATATATGATATATATATATATACATCATGTAACGAATAAAAGACTGATAATGAATCTTGACCATTCTGAAAACTGAATGGTAACATGTAGGACGCAGAGGTTCATGATTCATTATGGACAAAAGGATTTTCTATTAAGGCATGTTGATGTATCCTAAGAGTTAGGATGAGCCTAATTGGGGCTTCTCAAGAAAAGAGAAGAAATATCACAATGAGAAGTAGATTGCATAAGAAAAGGGGGAGAAGAGGAGGAACACTTTTCTCACCCTAAGAACCCTAAATTGTGTAACAGAGCCATAGGATTAAAAGAATAGTTGTGGAAACCAGTACAACTGGTAAAAGGAAAATAAACCCTATGAGTATGATTAAATGAATAAATGAGTATGTTTGACTGAATGGGCTTGGTGGAAACCATGATTAATAAAAGGAATTGAGGCCTTAGAGATAAATCAATTGGGCTGAAAAATCCCAAGCGGTGTAGAAAGAATCAGAAGAAGGGGAGATCCCTCCATTTTCTTTCTTGTTGAGTATTATGTTTTATCTAGGATGAGAAAGTTGGTATGTTGATGAAAGTAAAAGGTTTTGACACCATAGAGATGATGGTTGTATTGTTGTTGAAACAATCGATATCTATTTGTGTTACACTCAAGGAAACATTTGAGGATAATGTGATGAAGTGCATAAATATATACTAGGAAATTTTAAATATGTTTTATGGATTTGAATGTGATGATACATGCATTTTATTTAATATTACAACTAATGTAATTATGACTATGATGATGCATGCTATTGTTGGTCTCTAGTTTTGATCATGTTTTTGCCCATATTATATCACAAGACCTCCATCTCTATACCCAGTACCACCCCTTTTGGCCCTGTTTTGACATAATTGACATCTCCCTACCACTCAATGGGGCTACTTAAGGTATCTTTACGTTTCAAGCTATTTTTATGCATTTTGATGCTCTAAATTGATATTGAAACTAATGTCGCTTGGGTTAGGTACCACTTCTATTTTTGGAACAGGATTTGCCAGTACCAGGTACCAGCTCGTACCCCGTGGAGATACCAATGAAGCCGCTCAAGATCTGTGCGTTATGGTCAGAATGGGAGACAGAGAGATTCACATGACAGTTGGAGTCATCGCTCATATGATGATGGAAGGCACAATGATAGAACTTAGTCGTTATATTTCATGATTCACACTTCGTGACACTACGTGTCACGAAGATGTGAAGACCGTTTAAAACTTGATTTCAAGCTATTTTCGGATCAGGGATCCGTTTGGACTTACATATTTTTGCTTAGACTGTTATAGAGGATGATCTATATATAACCAGAGGATCACTCCTAATAAATGGTTGGGTTATGTTATGTTATATCGTGAACAGATGTTTTTGAATACAAACTGCTGTTGCGTTATGTTACTCGACTGTCATACGATTTGAGTATTTTCTTCGGAGTTAATGGAGTGTGAAGTTTACACAATGTTTGCATAGAATGATATAGTTAGTTCTGGTTCTTTCCTTCGGTGTTTGTACCTTTTGGTTGGGCCCGCCAAACAGGTGCAAGTCGCTGCTGTTCTTGCATTGGATTTAGAATATTTCAGTAGCGTAGTAATTGCATGCATGTTAGTTTATTGAGTCTTGGAATTAACTGTTCAGAATATTGATTGATTATTCTTCAACTGTATCGTTTCCAGCTTATTGAATATCTGTTACATTGATGAACATTGATAGCATGGTTGATTCCTGTAGGATTTAAAGTGTGAATCAGAATAGCTCTATTCCAGTTTTCAATGTGAACGTAGATTGAAGTGAATGCAAGTTGAATTTACATTGCTTTGGATAGGATAGTTAGGATACACTGCTTTGATCAAGATAACTCGATTACTTTTCTCTGTTAAGATAGTTAGGTTGAAATTGATAGTTAGAGGAAGCTTCCGGTACCAGTAGGGTAAGTAGAGTATTTCTCTATCTTTTCTGTAGACAGAATTAGATTTGTTTTCAATGTTTAGATTAAAATAATTTTAGGAAATAATCTTTCTGTGAGAGATAGAAATAATGTCGATAGATGATTAAAGAGAGTGGTAAACAGTCTTGTGAAATTTCAGTAGAGCAGAAATAGAAGTACCAGCACTCAAGCATAGAATTGTTTCTCTTTTGATGAATTACACAGGAAATGATCAGTTTCAAGATAGTCATTAAGATTCAGTTTCTCAGAGTGAGTTTAGGTTTTCTTTTAAGGATAGTCTTTAGCTAGGAATTAGCTTACCCGCACATACAGTGTAGCAAATCAAAGTTTACTTACCCTGGTTTGACAATTTAGTGTTTCAGGTCATTTAAATCTTCAATTTAGCAGCCTGACATTTTTGGCGCCGTTGCCGAGGAGCTGTTTAAAAGGTAAGTTAGATAGTTGTCTTGATTAGTTTTAGAATGCACTTAGTTTGGTGTGGTATGTTAGCAGGTTGATAGTAAGAGGAGTTGTGGAAACAAAAAGGGTGAAGACCGACATATCAGTTATCACAGGTACTCTGAAACTCAATCTTAGTTTCCTTTCTTTCATTTAGTATGATTTCATGAGAAATAGAGATTCTAGAGGTAGATTTAGGAGAAATATAGAACCACAAAAAGAAGAAACCTCCACCCAAAAAGCAAAAGAAATTGAGACTGAAATTCTGGCTGAGGAAACCGTAGAACAAATCCTAGAACCAGGAAACACCATACATCAGCAAACTCAAAATCTTGGTGATCCAGCCCTGGATGACACAGTTGATCTAGAGAAAATACAAGCTCTTCTCAGGAACCCTAACTCTATAGTTTCACAGATAACAACTACAACTGTGGGATCAAAGGCCATAGGATCCTCAAAAGGACCAATAAGAGATAACACCTCTGATAAAAAGAATCCAGAAAGGTGGG
>ML800330.1:36336-49331 GCA_009831015.1 Picea engelmannii
AATATGAGGAAGCAATGAGCATGTACTAACTTGGGCTCATAAAATCCACAAGTAAGTGATTACTGTTCTAAAAATTATGTCTGCAAGATTTCTATCTGCACTCGTGTTGGATGATGTGGAATATGTTAAGGTCCACCTTCCAACAAATCTCACTCCATTGACATCAGCACCTTATCTGGGTCAGAGATTAGAGATTATTTAGCACCCTGGACTCTGCATGCCTCAATGGCATATGTCCTTACTGATAACCCTGGGAATACACCAATGTCTCTTGGTTGATAGATCCTGCAGGTGACTCGACACCAACACCTCTATTCGTACCTGTTAGGATGTGCTGTAGGTACCTTGAGGCCCATTGACATCACAGGTGGGTCATCTCGCATCGGTTAACAACATTCATTAATGGCTGGTAATCCGATGATTTCTATTTGTGTTCGACTCCAGAACATCTATTCACACAAATCAGACTTGTACCATGGGTGAAGCTTTGAAGTTGTTGAAGACATGATTTCAGTTGATCTTTTTCAGACAGAACAAAAGCCAGGTTCAGGGGTCATCATCAGATAATCTGCTGTTATACACAGGAAGTTTTTCTCAGAACGATATTACTTGTTCAAATTTTTCTGCAAATTCCTGATTATTTCATCAATACCAGTCAGTACCAGCACAGAGTTCATCAGTTACAGGTTCATCAGAAATACCAGAGCAGCTACAATTTTCGCGGCCTTCATACCCAGACTTGATTTCAAAAGAAAATTCTACAGCAAGACTTGCATAACAATGAGGATAAGGTAATTTAACTCAGGTATGATTAGTTCATATTGATTTACTACATTAATTTACATATTAATAGTTTGATCTAAAGATGCCCTGATTACTCCATAACGTTTCATCATTGCCACGACCTGTACCTAATAAACTAACCCACCATGACATTTCTTATCATAAAAATGCACCACATTCCCAGAGCTGAGTTCGACATGAATCGTAAATGATAACTCTGCACCCTTGTATGACTCCCATCATTTTTCGACACCCTATCTATCTCCATGACAATTCAAATATCCTCATATGATTTTCTTCCCGACTATTCCCTTCATCACATTCCCTTCCTTCGTCGCCCTCATCCAACTTTCGTTGCTCGCCCATAGACTTCCCCTGTGATATCAAGTGGAACAATGGTAGCAAATCACCACGAACCGGAGACGTATGCAGACCTAGAAACCCTCCCGGAGTATGAGGCAACCAAAGATATTTTTAAGCAAGCAGGGTGGGAGCCGTTTCTGAAGAAGTTCGATGGATATAACGATGCAATCACGCTCCAGTTTGCTCTTCATTTTGAGGGTGGGGTCGCCAAAGTGGGAGAACTCAAGTTCGAAGTCACGAAGAAGTTCATTTCAGAGGCAATTCAATTGCCCACCACAGGGCAGAGATGGACAAAGGGACAGCCGGTTGATAAAAATATTTGTACGCAGCTCTTGAAACCTCAGTACCGGGAAACACAGTGGTCCGAGGGAACAACGCGGTCTTGGCTGGAACCACAGTGGGCTCAATTGTTAGCCATCCTCCAGCGTTACCTCACATGTGAGGGTCGATATACCATCATATTCCCCTGCCATGCCCGACTCTTGTTACACTTCACAGGTACTCTGTTGAACATACCCTTCTTTTTGTTGAAAAGTTTAAAAAGGATGGCCGAACAGGTCCAAAAGGCTAACGAGTTTCGAGGGAGTCTATTTCATTTTGGTCTAGTTAAATTTTGATTAAGTCTGCACTATACAAATAGAAAGAAACTTGGGACCTATTCACTGCAAAAACCCTCACTTCTGCCCAGGCTAAAGATAGGAGTATGAAGCCTGTTCCCCCACACAAAAAGTTGACCTCTAGGAAAAAGAAGGTTAAAGCCCCGACCAAAGAATGTGCTGGGAACCCTGATTCGGAACCTCCAATTGATGATGAAATAGAAACCAATAATGAAACCGTGAAGGACACCACACCTACAGAGGCAAACATTGAAATCCCGAGTTCCTCCCTAGCTGCTGAGAACATAATTGACGTGGAGGAACTAGCAGAGTTGACTGACAAGCCTAGGAGGAATCCAAAAAGAAAATGTAAAAGCATACTGTCAAGAATGGACAACTCGGTGCCCAGCTACCCACCACAAGAGAGGTTGGAGAGTGTGGATGGTCACGAGGAGGCTCCAGAGCCCTCTAAAATGACTTGGACCCTGTCCCAATTCATTCGAAAAAACCGTAAAGCGGATCGGCAGGCTACTACGCCCAAAGGGATTGTGCAGAATGAGTAAACTCAAGTACCAACAGGTACCCCTGTTCGGATGCAAAGAGAGTCCACTCCTGAACCTAATCGAGTTGACACTTATGAACGCAGCCCCGATGAGTTCACTCCTGAACTCAGTCCTGATCATAATTCTGATAGAGTTCACACCCCTGCTCAAATCCCAGACGAGTTTACTCATGCGTCTAGCCCTCAAGCACAGCCAGAACAATATCAAACATTTGAAACCCACTGCGATATTTCCTCCAGTCGATCCTTGAAACCAATGGTGGCAAAACTAGAAAGCAAGAATAATAGATTGAAGGAGAAGTTACATGAGTACACTGTATTGGATAGACATATTAAAACTGAGAATGAACTCATGAAACTCAGGGTAACTCACCTCTTGTCCAAAATTGAAAGGTTAAAGCAGAGGAATAAGGATATTTTCAAAAGGAACAGGCAACTTCAGAGGACTGCCAGAAAGCATATTATAATCAACAGAGTCCTCAAGAAAGAAATCAGGAATATGAAGAAACAGGAGAGGCTACAAATGCTGGTTGTAGCTGCTGCAACCCTCTGATTGCTACCGGTCTTTGACTTTTGTTGCCTGAAGACAGGCAAAGACTTCAGTATGGGGGCATGTTGGTCTCCAGTTTTGATCATGTTTTTTCCCATATTATATCACAAGACCTCCATCTCTATACCCAGTACCACCCCTTTTGGCCCTGTTTTGACATAATTGACATCTCCCTACCACTCAATGGGGCTACTTAAGGTATATTTACGTTTCAAGCTATTTTTATGCATTTTGATGCTCTAAATTGATATTGAAACTAATGTCGCTTGGGTTAGGTACCACTTCTATTTTTGGAACAGGATTTGCCAGTACCAGGTACCAGCTCGTACCCTGTGGAGATACCAATGAAGCCTCTCAAGATCTGTGTGTTATGGTCAGAATGGGAGACAGAGAGATTCACATGATAGTTGGATTCATCGCTCATATGATGATGGAAGGCACAATGATAGAACTGAGTCGTTATATTTCATGATTCACACTTCGTGACACTATGTGTCACGAAGATGTGAAGACCGTTTAAAACTTGATTTCAAGCTATTTTCGGATCAGGGATCCGTTTGGACTTACGTATTTTTGCTTAGGCTGTTATAGAGGATGATCTATATATAACCATAGGATCACTCCTAATAAACGGTTGGGTTATGTTATGTTATATCGTGAACACATGTTTTTGAATACAAACTGCTGTTGCGTTATGTTACTCGACTGTCATACGATTTGAGTATTTTCTTCGGAGTTAATGGAGTGTGAAGTTTACACAATGTTTGCATAGAATGATATAGTTAGTTCTGGTTCTTTCCTTTGGCGTTTGTACCTTTTGGTTGGGCCCGCCAAACAGGTGCAAGTCGCTATTGTTCTTGCATTGGATTTAGAATATTTCAGTAGCGTAGTAATTGCCTGCATGTTAGTTTATTGAGTCTTGGAATTAATTGTTTAGAATATTGATTGATTATTCTTCAACTGTATCGTTTCCAGCTTATTGAATATCTGTTACATTGATGAACATTGATAGCATGGTTGATTCTTGTAGGATTTAAAGTGTGAATCAGAATAGCTCTGTTCCAGTTTTCAATGTGAACGTAGATTGAAGTGAATGCAAGTTGAATTTACTTTGCTTTGGATAGGATAGTTAGGATACCCTGCTTTGATCAAGATAACTCGATTGCTTTGCTCTGTTAAGATAGTTAGGTTGAAATTGATAGTTAGAGGAAGCTTCCGGTACCCGTAGGGTAAGTAGAGTAGTTCTCTATCTTTCCTGTAGACAGAATTAGATTTGTTTTCAATGTTTAGATTAAAATAATTTTAGGAAATAATCTTTCTGTGAGAGATAGAAATAATGTCGATAGATGATTAAAGAGAGTGGTAAACAGTCTTCTGAAATTTTAGTAGAGTAGAAATAGAAGTACCAGCACTCAAGCATAGAACTGTTTCTCTTTTGATGAATTACACAGGAAATTATCAGTTTCAAGATAGTCATTAAGATTCAGTTTCTCAGAGTGAGTTTAGGTTTTCTTTTAAGGATAGTCTTTAGCTAGGAATTAGCTTACCCGCACATACAGTGTAGCAGCTCAAATTTTACTTACCCTGGTTTGACAATTTAGTGTTTCAGGTCATTTAAATCTTCAATTTAGCATCCTGACAGCTATGTATAGAAAGGAATTGGAGTTGTTAAGGAAGACAGTTGCCAATGCTGGGAAACCTCAAGAAGAGGATGAACATGAGAAGGATGTGGTTGAAAGATTGTTGAAAAGGCTGTAAAAGTCCCCATAAAGCATTGTTGATGAGGTAAAAATCAGAAAGAGGGTGCTAGCAGCCAAGAACCAGTATAAATAATTTTCATGCCTATGTGGCACAAGGTATGAAGGGATTTGGTAAGAACCCCTTCTGGAATATTTTATTGTCTTATTGTTATGCATGAAATTTTGAAAGGAATTTATATGCCTTAGATACCTAAGTAGGGTATGATTCAGGAAGGAGAACCTAAATGATGGAGGTGTGAACCTCTGGTAGTAAAGGTTGTTTGTAATCCTTGGAAGAATTCATGAATTGATATGTCATGAATGTATTGACCAATCAAGGAATTATTAAAAGAATTCATGTGAAACCTTGAGTTCCATGAGTGACGATTTAAGACTATGATCGATTCAGATCAGAAATTATGGTTCTGATAAAATAATAAATATGGACAGAGAATCCATATGGTAATAAGTTGGCTGAATTCCAACACACCTTGGCGAGAATTCCTAACCTGAAAAGTGATAATATGAAATCAATGCAAGGGTTCATTATGTGTGAATGTGGCCATGGACATTGGCACATTGATTAAATTCACTTAATGTTGAATTGCATCTGGAAAGGTTGATATACTGAACTGATGCATGTGTAAGGAATGCAATTTCCTTTTTATTTATATCATCGAATAGATAAAAGTGATTTGATTGTTAGCATGCACAATTTAAGAATTGTTTGTGATGTCATTATAAAGGTGAAGTGAAAATATATGTGCATGGGAAACTAATAATTTTTTTGGCCGATTGAAGTTGAAAGTGCAGGAAGAAAAGAGTCTTGGATATGGCGGTGCCATAATTACATAAGGAAGACTAATTACCTGTTGAGCCAAAACACAAGGAATGGTATTTTTCTTTGAAGTGAATGCATTTGATTGTTATTGTGCATAGTCTTGAAATTGTTTGTAAGCCACTGCAAGTGTGCAATGAAAATATAATGTGTATGAGAACTAACAATTTGTTTGGCTGAGGAATGTTGAAATTGTAGGAAGCAAAGGGTCTTAGATATGGCAGTGTTGTAAGCCCATAAGGAAGACCAAAATTTCTTGTTGATCCAAACTGTTATGGGAAGGAAAGTCCCATAATTGGTGGATCTGCTTCTGTGCAGAACAGATCTAAAAATAAATGAGGAAATTGGAAAATTTATGGGTGACAGATTGCAATAAAATTCTGAGATTTAAAATTTATGATGATGTCTCATGGATTTTTGTATACCAATGATACAGATGAGAAGAAAAGATCTATCCAGAAAAGGAAATATGAAGGTTGTTGTTGGCATAAGGGAAGACCCAGGGTTTAACGCTACAACAGAGCACCAACAAAACCCTAACTACCGGCCCTTTCGGCAACATTTGCGAAGCAGATGAAGTGTCACCGAGGTAGAAGAAGGGGTGGTTGCAGGACTCAGATGTATGCAACCTTAGCTAGGACACAGATCTGTGATTATAACACCTTATCAAAGCACTTAACAATTACAGTTCAACTGTATTAAACTAGTATCTACTTCATAGACAAAACCCTAATTACAGAGCATCGCAGTATTCAACCATATCTAGTAGGTTCAAGAACTAAGCACATCCACATAGATCAGATCTAACATTCATCCATATTAGTAAACACGTAGCATCAACAGATCTATCTATCATTCATATATATCAAAGCATCTAAACAAGTAAACACATAAACACATCAATACATTGCAAAAAGCAACCATAACACAAGATATACATGGTTCACCCCCACCCTGGGGCTATGTTGCTAAGCCCTAATATTGGCTCATTACCCCTTAATTGGGGCATATTATATTAGTAATGTTATTTTATTTATGTCCGCTTTAGGCCATTGTAATTATACCTCCTAGTCTCCTATATATACCAAGGAGACATTTTCATTTTGAATCATATTGTACTTGAACATTTAAGTGGGGTAAAAGGAGGTTTCCCCCTCGAAGAGGCTTATTATCTCTTTTTCAAGGCGTTGAGTACTTTTTCTGAGGTTTTTCTATGCTATATTGCTATTTGGTTTTTAACATATAGTATCAAAGCTCATACCTTTATATTCAATCTTTGGAAGTTCTCAATGTGCTCGGTAACTGAACCCTTTTGCTTGAGATTTATCAATTGGCTAAGGAAGGTATTGCTCCTTGTATCCTCATAGTGTGATATCATTTCTTCCGTGAAAATTGTCCAAGTGATGAATGATTTGCGAGAACAAATCCATCGATACCATACAAATTGATTAGGTTCTAAATATAAAGAAGCAATTCGTACCTTTTGTGTATGTGGCACATTATGAAAATCAAAGAATTGCTCCATCTAAAGTATCCATGTGATTGGGTCCTTGCCATCTGAAGTATCCATTTGTCCAAGTAGGATGAAAAAGTTGGTATGTTGATGAAAGTAAAAGGTTTTGACACCATAGAGATGATGGTTGTGTTGTTGTAGAAACAATCGAGATATGTTTGTGTTGCACTCAAGGAAACATTTGAGGATAATGTGATGAAGTGCATAAATATATACTAGGACATTTTGAATATGTTTTATGGATTTGAATGTGATGATACATGCATTTTATTTAATATTACAAGTAATGTAATTATGACTATGATGATGCATGCTATGTATAGAAAGGAATTGGAGCTGCTAAGGAAGATAGTTGTCAATGATGGGAAACCTCAAGAAGAGGATGAACATGAGAAGGATGTGGTTGAAATATTGTTGACAGGGCTGTAAAAGTCCCCATAAAGCACTGTTGATGAGGTAAAAATCAGAAAGAGGGTGCTAGCAGCCAAGAACCGGTATAAAAATTTTCATGCCTATGTGGCACAAGGTATGAAGGGATTTGGTAAGAACCCCTTATGAAATATTTTATTGTCTTAATGTTATGCATGAACTTTTGAAAGGTAGTTGTATGCCTTGGATACCCAAGTAGGGTATGATTCAGGAAGGAGAAACTAAATGATGGAGGTGTGAACCTCTGGTAGTAAAGGTTGTTTGTAATCCTTGGAAGAATTCATGAACTGATTGTCATGAATGTATTGACCAATCAAGGAATTCTTAAAATAATTCATGTGAAACCTTGCGTTCCATGAGTGACTATTTAAGACTATGATCGATTCAAAGAAGAAAATATGGTTCTGATAAAATAATAAATATGGACAGAGAATCCATATGGTAATAAGTTGGATGAATTCCAACACACCTTGGCGAGAATTCCTAACCTGAAAAGTGATAATATGAAATCAATGCAAAGGTGAATTATGTGTGAATGTGGCCATGGACATTGGCACATTGATTAAATTCACTTAATGTTGAATTGCATCTAGAAAGGTTGATATATTGAACTGATGCATGTGTAAGGAATGCAATTTTCTTTTTATTTATATCATCGAATAGATAAAAGTGATTTGATTGTTAGCATGCACAATTTAAGAATTGTTTGTGATGTCATTATAAAGGTGAAGTGAAAATATATGTGCATGGGAAACTAACAATTTTTTTGGCCGATTGAAGTTGAAAGTGCAGGAAGAAAAGAGTCTTGGATATGGCGGTGCCATAATTCCATAAGGAAGACTAATTACCTGTTGAGCCAAAACACAAGGAATGGTATTTTTCTTTGAAGTGAATGCATTTGATTGTTAGTGTGCATAGTCTTGAAATTGTTTGTAAACCACTACAAGTGTGCAATGAAAATATAATGTGCATGAGAACTAACAATTTGTTTGGTTGAGGAATGTTGAAATTGTAGGAAGCAAAGGGTCTTGGATATGGCAGTGTTGTAAGCCCATAAGGAAGACCAAAATTTCCTATTGATCCAAACTGTTATGGGAAGGAAAGTCCCATAATTGGTGTATCTGGTTCTGTGTGGAACAGATATGAAAATGAATGAGGAAATTGGAAAATCTATGGTTGACAGATTGCAATAAAATTTTGAAATTTAAAATTTATGATGATGTCTCATGGATTTTTGTATACCTATGATATAGATGAGAAGAAAAGATTTGTCCAGAAAAGGAAAGATGAAGGTTGTTTTTGGAATAGGGGAAGACCCAGGGTTTAACGCTACAACAGAGCACCAACAAAACCCTAACTACTGGCCCTTTCGGCAACATCTGCGAAGCAAATGAAGTCTCATCGAGGTAGAAGAAGGGGTGGTTGCAGGACTCAGATGTCTGCAACCTTAGGTGGGACACAGATCTGTGATTATAACGCCTTATCAAAGCACTTAGCAATTACAGTTCAGCAATATTAAACTAGTATCTACTTCACAGACAAAACCCTAATTATAGAGCATCACAGTATTCAACCATATCTAGTAGGTTCAAGAACCAAGCACATCCGCATAGATTAGATCTAACATTCATCCATATTAGTAAGAACGTAGCATCAACAGATCTATCTATCATTCATCTATATCAAAGCATATAAACAAGTAAACACATAAACACATCAATACATTGCAAAAAGAAACCATAACAAAGATATATGTGGTTCACCCCCACCCTGGGGCTATGTTGTTAAGCCCTAATATTGGCTCATTACCCCTTAATTGGGGCATATTATATTAGCAATGTTATTTTATTTATGTCAGCTTTAGGCCATTAGTTATAATTATACCTCCTAGTCTCCTATATATACCAAGGAAACATTTTCATTTTGAATCATCTTGTACTTGAACATTTAAGTGGGGTAAAAGGAGGTTGCCCCCTCGAAGAGGCTTATTATCTAAAATTATCTCTTTTTCAAGGCGTTGAGTACTTTTTCTGAGGTTTTTCTATGCTATATTGATATTTGGTTCTTAACATATAGTATCAGAGCTTATACCTTTATATTCAATCTTTGGAAGTTCTCAATGTGCTCGGTAACTAAACCCTTTTGCTTGAGATTTATCAATTGGCTAAAGAAGGTATTTCTCCTTGTATCCTCATAGTGTGCTATCATTTCTTCCGTGAAAATTGTCCAAGTGACGAGTGATTTGCGAGAACAAAGCCATCAATGCCATACAAATTGATTAGGTTCTAAATATAAATAAGCAATTTGTACATTTTGTGTATGTGGCACATTATGGAGATCAAAGAATCGCTCCATCTGAAGTATCCATGTGATTGGGTCCTTGCCATAAAAATTCCTCATATCAATCTTAGGAACATGGTTGGTCTTCAAACCAATGTCGGAGTTTCTCCATTCTTGATTCACCTTCCTTGTGTCCTCATCATGAATTTCATGGGATGCATTTTCACTTTCAGGTGTCTTCTCTATTACAAAATTTTTCAATACTTCCATGATCTCCCCTTTTAAACCCTCCATCATCTCTTGTAATTCATCTTTTCTTACTATCTTCTTTTGTAAATCATTTATGTCCCTACCCATTTCTTCACCTTCATCAAGAGTCCAAGTAGGATTGTCTGGAGGCTTATTTGGTGTAGAAGTTCCCTTTTTGGGTGGCATGTTGGACAAGTATCACTTTTCAACCTTGATTTTGAGGTGGTTCTGCTAGACAATATTTCTTCTATTGTATATCCCAAGTTTCGGCCCTTCTGGGTATGAAACTTTCTTTTAAGTAGTTCTTTGATATTTATTCTCTACAATGCCACAGGTCTGATCAAAATTGGATGTGTCAAGTGGAATTTACGATAACTTCCTCACAACTTGCCGATTTTTGGCCTTTCCGGGAGATCTCACTTGTATAGCGTGCCCCACACAAAATAATTGATATACAATTCTGAAACTTGCACCAGAAATCCTACAGACTGTCCACGATCCAATGAAACTAGTGCCACTCAATTTGGATACTCTAAGAAGAAGTTATGATTGTTTTACCTGGAACACCTTCTTGAGACTAGTCAATAGGACTAGTCAGATACCCTTTCTTACACAGGGTGTATCTACAAATTTAAGATGACCTAGAAGATGAAATTTTTACCAAAGATACATTACTAATTTCTGTAAATATCCTCTGGAGTGCAGGGTATGAAATATTACAGAAATTTTTTTATAGCGAAAATTCCACAATGCCTCAGTTCAAGATGATTCCAGAACCCTATCTTGTACAGGCTGTATCTCTGAAATTATAAGGCCTCGAGAGATAAATTTTGAACCCAACGTACCTGGATTTATCTACTAAGTATCCACCAAGCCATTCCTTCTGAAATGTTGTAGAAAAAAAGTTATAGTGAAAATTCAAAGGTGTCTCAAATGTAGCAACGAAACCCCAAGACCTTTAGCTCTGATACCATATGTTAGAGGATGACATTATTAGACCTAGCCAAAGTTCTTAATCTGCACTAGTGGTAATGGTATTCAATAAAGATAGCTCATGACGTATGTGTCCATATTATAGAGAGCTCAACAAGATCACTATTAAAGATAAGTTTCCCATACCCGTCATTGATGAATTGTTAGATGAACTACATGGAGCAATCTATTTCACAAAATTGGATCTTCGTTCAGGGTATCATCATATCAAAATGAAGGAAGAAGATATCCCAAAAACAACATTCCAAACTCATGAAGGCCATTATGAATTTTTGGTCATGTTTGGCCTTACAAATGCACCTTCCACATTCCAAGGGTTGATGAATTCCATTTTAAAGCCCTTCCTTCAAAAATTTGTGTTAGTATTTTTTGATGATATACTAATCTATAGAAAGTCTTGGGAGGATCATGTGCGACATGTTGACAAGGTGCTACAACTACTAAAGGAGAAACAACTATATGTCAAACCATCCAAATGTTTCTTTGGAGTAAAGGAGGTAGAGTATTTGGGTCATATTGTATCTCATGAAGGTGTCAAGGTAGACCCTAACAAGATTAAGGCCATGATGGACTGGCCAATTCCTAAAAAATTGAAGAATCTTAGAGGATTTTTGAGTTTGACAGGTTACTACCGCAAGTTTGTTCAGAACTATGGAAGAATAGCAACACCTTTAACGACACTAACTAAGAAGGATTCATTTTCATGGACTCCAGAGGCAACTAAAGATTTTGAACAAATTAAAGAGGTGATGTGTAAAGATCCTGTCTTGACCACTCCAGACTTCACAAAAACCTTTATTGTGGAATGTTATGCCTCAGGAAATGGAATTGGTGCTGTCCTAATGCAGGAAGGAAGGCCCATGGCTTTTGAAAGTCGACCACTCAAGGGAAAGGACTTACACAAACCCATTTATGAGAAGGAAATGATGACAATACTACATGCATTGAAGAAATGGCATCCTTACCTAATAGGTAGGCACTTCAAGGTCAAAACAGATCATGATAGTTGTTGAGACCGGAAATTGACATCCCCATTACCCTATTATACTCTTCATCTATACCTTTTTGGCCTACCTAAGCTTGGGTGAATGACAAGAACACCACCATTAGCCAATGATAAGGTCATAAGGTAAAGTATGGTTAATTCATGCATTTTGTGGTTTATTGAGTTAGGGAATTAAATATTTCATGTACTAATGCTTCAATTTACCATGTATAATCTTTGACCTCTAGATATCCAGCCTTCCTGTACCAGCTCAGTTATCTGGTACTTGTGCACCAAGACTGCCACTATCTGAATCCAGTACCAAATGCATCTGGTACTAAAATCTCATCTGTTGTAATCCGGTACCAACGGTCGTGGACTGTCTTGATCCGGTACAACCATTTGTGCACTGTTGTGATCTGGTGCCATCTACCTGTCATGATTCGGTACCAATATAGAGAACCAAATGTACCAAGTTTAGCTCCATATCGCCCAGGAAAATTGGTGGATGTTTATTTGCTTTAGAAAGGCTATGTTAGAATAGTTTGTTGATTGCCTCATCCTCATGCACTTCGTGTCATGAGGATGAAGCTAAAATATGTAACCGAATAATTAAATTTAAACATTTGACTGATTTGCAAATCATGCCACCTCCTTGTGTTTCACGACTAAGACTGTTAAATAGCCGTGGCAAGGATGGCGGAAAAAAAAGGGAGAGTTAGCATATTACCAGCATGTGAAACAGCGTATGATATTGCAGGACATATTCTAAGTGAAGACTAATAGAAGAATGTCATTTATCTCCATGTCTTGATTGTCTATGATTGAATATGAGTTGAGTTGTTAACAAAAGTTTGATGTTATGTTTTGAGATTTGAGTGAGAGTAATGTGTGGGTTGAAGACAAGCTTACTGTAGAATCCAGTAGCTAACCTATTGAAGCGGCAAGGGCCCACCGCCCAACAAAGTTTAGCATCTTCGTAGATTAGCATTAGCATTTGTTTTCAGTAGTGTAAACATTAAATCAGCTGAAGCTTTAACTCTGTTAGATGATAGCAGTACAACTTAGACTAGGATTTCCATTATATAATTGTTTAGAGATCTTTACTTGCTCTG
>ML800330.1:49431-64989 GCA_009831015.1 Picea engelmannii
TTTCAACATGTTTCACTTTTGTGTTGCAGCATCTGTGTTCGCTTCCAACAGTCGTGTTTCAGCATTCGTGTTGCAGCAGTCTCAGCATCTGTTCTTCATAAGCAAGCAATCGATTGCCATCAATGACAACCTTGAGCATCTGCTCCTTGATCATCTGCGTCATCTCTGTTGTAGCCATATTTCCAACAATAACAAGGGTAGATTTGTAAGCTCCAAAGATTCAAAAACAACCCCCCCCCACTAATCCAACTGACACTGGTTAAGGAAAAATTCCACCAATAGAAAATTCAAGGGGAACCGGCGAGGCTCCAGAAGGAGAACCTAAAACGAAAGAAGCAGTATTGGGACAGGCAGAACGTGAGTCTGCTGAACATTTAGGGGACACAAAAAATCCAGTTTCTGAACCATCCATCAGTAGAATGGCAGAAGAAGAAGGAAATGCAGCCACAGAGACTGAGACTTTTGGGTTTCAAATCTTGGATATTTCTAGAAACATCAGCATGAAGAATATCCCACTATCATCGTTACCCACTTTCAGAGGTATGTCAACTGAAGATCCAGATTTATTTTTATTCGAGTTTGACATATTATTTCAAGCTATAACTACTCAGACTATGCCCAAAAACTTAAGTTCTTTCCTGCTACAATGAAAGATTCAGCCTTAAGATGGTTCATGAGCTTAGGAGAAAATACAATCCTCTCTTGGGATAAAATGAAAGACACATTTTTACGAAAATACCAAGACTATTGTAAGGATAATGTTAAAAATGACATTTTTAAAATGCAGCAAACAAAAAGATGAAAGCCCTCAAGACTACTTACAAAGGTTCTTATACAACTATCGGAAGTCAAAACTATTCACCACATACCTAGAAGTAGTAAGAACTGTATTCTTGAAAGGTCTCAGAGATGATTGCATAGAAATCTTAAACTTGTTGAGTTCAGGAGATGTACACCAAAAGCCTTTTTCAGAAATTGTAGATTACTGTAGGAGATACTCAAGAGGACAAGCTAAAAAAGGCAAAGGACAAAGAGATCCTTTTAGCAGAAATACAAAGCAAAGCTCAGGGACTGTCACCAGAACTGAGTTAGGAAACTTATTGGAGAACTTTAAAATAGACATCTTGAGCATAATAAGTAACCAGTTAGATACTCTGAAACTGAAAAAGAAACAAGAAGAAGAAGTTGCTTTAGCAATATTTTGTCATAGATGCCGAAAGAAGGACAACAACGAGAAAGAATGCCCATTAAATGTCATAGAAATCTATGGTTTGTGTACACTAGAACACCCCACATCTGAGTGTCCAACCTTGCTTGAGCTACAAGCCATGTATAGGGGAGGAGGAGTCTCACAAGAACAACCATACCCTTCCAAAAGACCTTGGAGAGCCCAAAATCTCAATACATTTTATGATCCTAATACACAATATCAACAACAACAATGGGGTCCTTCCCCAGTGACCTATCCACAATGGACACCTCAGTAAACTCAACCTTGGCAACAAGGTTGGAGGGGACCTATGTATAGAAATCCCTCTTACCCTACATATCCACAGTACCCTGCAAACATTTCCCAATTACTACCTGGATTCAACCCACCACAGATGCAAGATTTACTCCCACCTCCTATACAGCAGCAATATCCACTACTTGTGAATGGTCATCGATTGTGAGTTTACAACAAACCCCTGTCAAAAGAAGAATTCCTAACTCGCATACTAACGAATTCAGATATGCAGATGATTAGTAAGGAAGGAGACCTCCTACTGATCCACATTGATTGATTGGTTTATTTGAAATTTTTGTACATAGGTGTGGATCGAATTTTGTTAATAAGATGAAGGTAACAAGAGATTCTTACCCACCTTTTGTTTTACTTTCGCAATTTCTTTTCTTTTTTCGTAAATAAAATTCTATAATTTATTTGATCCTTCACGAACTTGCTAAACATCATTTTGTAGGCATCAACAATATTTTGTTCTACTTCGATACCATAAATCATTTTCTTGTCTGGTACCAGCAGTCTGGTACCAGCAGTCTGGTATGAGCAGGTCGGTACCAGTCCGGTACCAGAAGTCTGTCCTTCTACAGTACTATCAAGACATATTACCTAATTGACAAAGCATACTACGTATACTTCAAAATATTATGTCAATTAATCTGAAGTATGAAGCCATGAAAACAACCACTTAAGCTGGAACCAAGAAGCCAAATGCAGTATCAAATGGCAGCCTTTGTGAAGCAATAATTTCTTTTGGTTCTGTTGACAACTAAAGGGAAGTATTTTTAATTTCTTTTGGTTTTGTTGCTAAGAAGTATTTTAATTTCTTTTGGTTATGTTGCTTAAAAACAAAATAAAAAGAGGGACACAATCTTTAACTATGATTTCTCAAAGAACCATAATCTGCTTCAAAGACTAGAAGTTGCCTTTACCCAGTATTTCATCATGATTTAAAGGAAAAAATATATTAGCCTATAAGTAACTATCTCACCCTAACCAGACTTCATTAGTATTCATTGGATTATCTTATTAAAGAGTAACATATGAGTATATGAACACTCTCTACCATGGGCACACTACCAAATATTTTATGGAATATGATGTACCAGTACCCTAAGGAAACTTTAGGTCATTCTGTTATGGACAAATTCACACAAAATTATACATCTGGATCACTCTAAGGAAATAATGTGCATAAAAAGTTGATTTTTCCTTCAGACAAATCTTTAAAAGACATTCAAAAGAAGAGTATATGCCTTCCAACCCAATACCATCCCAGCATGTAAAAAGGTTTTCAGATGAGTCTCCCTTGTCACTGTGCAAAGAACTCTTTAATAAAAACCAAAATAGGTGACTATGGACAAGAAGCCTTTGATGGAAAAAGGGTTTAAGGGACTAACCTACCGGGATAATGAACAGGTCTGCTGGCAGCGGGTACCGATATGTGGTATGACTAGGCAAACCCATCAGGGTACTGAATAGGCCTATTGGAAATGGGGCATTCTACCTGGGGAAGGCACCTCTCACTAATTATCACAACTACCCCACCGGAGTACTGAACAGGCTTGCTGGCAGTGGGTTCTGGTTAAAAAAAAAAAAATGTCTCATCTATACTTGTCTCATTGAAAATTTCACTTTTTGTCATCTAAAACAAAAGGAGTAAAGGTCATTATTGGCTTTCATGAGATACAAACTCTAGATTAATCAGCAACATAATTACTCCAAGCAAATGTCCATTTGAGAATCACCCTAAGTCAACTTACCRGTCTGACATCTAAAGCCTACACTATCTAAGAAGGAAACTTCTTAAGAGTGGAGCCCTAACTAGGGAGTCTAATCTACTTATACTGTGAAATCTATCTATAACATCCAATGATATTAAATCTATGAAGCAAGTTAGGAGGGATCTGTTCTTCTGGCAAACATATAAATATTCCCTGTGTCACTGCCGAATGCTACGTTTGTCAAAAATCCATCAAAAGAAGGGCAATTTCACTTTTTAGGTATCAGATCATATGCTAGGTGATAAATGTACTTCTGGAATTTGATTGGTTTCTTTTTTTTTCTCTTATCATCTTTTCTCCATTATGATATAAAATGTTGGATCTTCTTGCATACAGATATACAACATCTTCGGCATGGGGCAAGGTCAAAGAGCCCCTTCATAACTCTTTTTCAGACTCACATGATCACCCTGCAGAACCCAATACAAAAGAAGATAAGCACAGAACAAAATAAGTATAGGATATTCCCGTACCAAGTTTTCAAAGAAAGTTCAGTCTAAAAGGAAGAATTCTGACAATTTACAAGCAATCGCACATACTATGGTAATTGATCATACAAAGGTAAAAGAAAAGGTAACATGGTATTTATTTTCCTATGCTCATGAAACTACAATAAGTATGAAAATATATACTAGATCTTATGACCTTAGTATTAAAATCATGCACCTATCCCTCATACCCATATGCCTAAACCTAATCAATCCTCTCATAGCACTCGAACATGGTTAAGGGAAACATCACACCAAAATATGAAGCATGTCTAGTAATGATAAGCCATGAATATATTTCGTCCTTAAGCAATTCACGAACGTATCTTATATCATGAACCATGATCCAACATCAAATTCACCACCTAAAAGTCCAATAACCTATCCCAAAATTATGCCTTGAACACCCAACATCTTGTCCTCATTATTACAGTAACGGGTAGAAATGAAATGGCTTACCTGGGTGGCAGAGCCATCCAGATAAGCCTCACCTAGTCATAATTTTTCCTTACGACATCCTTAATTAAACTTACCATTCGCATTATCAACACCATCACCATATTTCGCTTGTCTTGAGCGTTCTCCAGTCCCGAGCCTACTCCTCTCCGGTACCAAACCCTTACCCTCATCAATTGACTAAACCCTTGCGCTACAGCCCGATCCTTTTATCACAACTTATAACAATGGTCATTAGTAGACACGAACCGGTCTTCCAAATTTATAGGGAAACCGAGGAGTTCCATCTATGTCAAGAAAAATATGCTAGATTGGGATGGATGCCATTTCTAGAAAAATTCACAGGCTGGCATGAGAAGATATCTCACGAATTATTCAGGATTATGATGGAGATATTGCACATATAGGCAATCTACAACTGACAATCAATGAAGCAACCTTAAGAGAGGTCATGAGATTACCTAACAAGGGATCCAAATACTTCAAAGGTGTAGGAATCAATAAAGAAATGTGCCAACGATTATTGAAAGAAGACCATTAGCACCCTGACTGGAAAAAGGGGATCCCTAGGAACTACGTCAAGGAAGAGTATCATCCAATGATTACTAGTCTTAAACGATTTGTCACTTGTGAAGAAAGGTATGTTGTGACATTCATATATCATCTTAGCCTTCTATTACACTTTGAAGGAGGCCCTGAAATTGATTTCCCATATTTTCTATGGATGAGTTTGAATAAAATGGTAAGAGGTGTTAAATCCATATCCAAAACTGAGAAGACTAGCATTTACCATCAAGGTCTTATTAAAATGCTAGTTTTACATGAGCTTAGGAAACAGAGGATTAGTTGGAAAACTCTTATCACTCAAAAAAAACCTGTGGAGGAAACCCAACATGCTCCAAAGAAAAATAAGGAACCTCAAAAGAAATAGGGCAAGAAGGATAAGACAACTCCACCATCATCTAGGGCAGCAAGCCAACACGAAAAAGCAGGACCCTCTTCCATAGTCAATAAAACTTTTAAAAGCTCCGAATCAAAAGGTAAAAACAAATTAGTAGAGGAGACTTCAACAGTGATAGTTGAGAAAAAGGGCCATCGGACAAAAATGATGAAGAAAGGGAAGCATAGCTTAGAAACTAAAAGTAAATAGTCTGTGGCACAATCCCCTGTCACCATTTCACAATTAGAAAAGAAGAAAAGGAAGTGGGTGAGCATCCATGATCATGTACCTCCTTGTAAAAGAACCATGAGGAGCATGGCAAAGAAAGGAAAAACAATTGTCAGTCCTCATACACAGGAAGATCCAATCGACCTTACCTCCCCTTCTGAAGATTTATCATTCCAAGATAAAATCCCTAGTTTGATCGAGGAACAAGAAAGTATTACTTTATGTGGGATGAGGGAGGAAGTCGAGGAAAGAGAATGCATCCAGCCAGTAATGATGGAGTCAACAAAGACCTTGACAAAAGAACAAATGAAGAAAAAGATTGGGGAACTGCAAAAAAAAAATCAGGAACTCCAACAAGAAGTGAAAGAATACCAACTATTGGACAGGTATATCAAAAAGGAAAATGAGCAATTGAAAGCAACCAGCCAACAACTTCAAGACAACCATGAAGAGACTTCTAACAAGCTCAAGAAGGTATTATGACTCCCACAATATGTTAGGGTCATCAAAAGGGAGCTGGAAGAAGAGGCCTCAGCCATCAACATCATTGATCCACCAAAGTAAGGAACACAGTCTCAAGTTTTGAAAAATTTTGGGTTTGTTTTCAGTTGCATGAGGACATGCAATGACTTTGGCATGGGGGAATGTTGAGACCCGAAATTGACATCCCCATTACCCTATTATACTCTTCATCTATACCTTTTTGGCCTACCTAAGATTGGGTGAATGACAAGAATGCCAACATTAGCCAGTCATAAGGTCATAAGGTAAAGTATGGTTAATTCATGCATTTTGTGGTTTATTGAGTTAGGGGATTAAATATTTCATGTACCAATGCTTCAATTTACCATGTATAATCTTTGACCTCTAGATATCCAGCCTTCCTGTACCAGCTCAGCTATCCGGTACTTGTGCACCAAGACTGTCATTGTCTGAATCCGGTACCAAATGCATCCGGTACTAAAATCTCATCTGTTGCGATTTGGAACCAATGGCCATGGGCTGTCGTGATCCGGTACCACCATTTGTGCACTGTTGTGATCCGATACCATCCACCTGTCACGATCCGGTACAAATATAGAGAACCGAATGTACCATGTTAGGTTCCAGATCGCCCAAGACAATTGGTGGATGCTTATTTGCTTTAGCAAGGCTATGTTAGAATAGTTTGTTGATTGCCTCGTCCTCATGCACTTCGTGTCATGAGGATGAAGCTAAAATATGTAACCGACTAAGACTATTAAATAGTTGTGGCAAGGATGGTGGAAAAAAAAGTGAGAGTTAGCATATTACCAGCATGTGAAACAATGTATAATATTGCAGGACATATTCTGGGTGAAGACTAATAGAAGAACGTCATTTATCTCCATGTATTGATTGTCTATGATTGAATATGAGTTGAGTTGTTAACAAAAGTTTGATGTTATGTTTTGAGATTTGAGTGAGAGTAATGTGTGGGTTGAAGACAAGCTTACTGTAGACTCTAGTAGTTGACCTGTTGAAGCGGCAAGGGCCCACTTCCCAACAAAGGTCACCATCTTCGTAGATTAGCATTAGCATTTGTTTTCAGTAGTGTAAACATTAAATCAGCTGAAGCTTTAACTCTGTTAGATGATAGCAGTACAACTTAGACTAGGATTTCCATTATATAATTGTTTAGAGATCTTTATTTGCTCTTTTTTTGCATATGCTCTGTTTTTATGAATTTGGTTTTTAGACATGAATGTTGGCAAAAGTGGTTAGACATATTTGAAGGAGAACTAGTGAAGTTCACAACAACACATTGTGAACCACAACATACTCAGTATATTGACTATTGAACTACCCATGCTCTGTCTTGATGATTAATGTGTGATTTCCCTTTCAAAAGTGTGCATTGCATAGTTAGTTTTCTGGGTCAGATAGCAGAGTTGATCTGTCAAACCAACTCCATCTCATACTTGCATGTTCCATAATGGAGTAGATAGCCTCTCTGTGAAAGACAACCAAAGTGCATTGCAATTTGTTATTTTGATTTGTTTCCAGCATACATAATCTAGCTAGTTCTATACTCGTGACATTAGAAATTACCTTTCTTACTGGTGTCTTGTAAATCTGTTGATTAAAAATCCCGGATTGATAATTAGTGAGTGCATTATACTAAACATATAAGCAACACAACATTTTGGCACTGTTATCGGGGAGTTGCAAACGGTAGGAAGTGATTTTTAGCTTAGATTATTTGTATAATTTTTTTTTAAGGCTGCTTGAGGGAGGAGGATAAAATGTTTAAGACATGAGTGAAGAGCCACACAACCACTAGAGTGGGGTTCTTCGAAGCCAGGTTGCCTTCTTACCTTCTAGATAGAATTAGGATTTCAATTCAGTTAAAGAATCAAATTGCCATTTTATGCATAGATATAGAGATAACAAGGGTAGATTTGTAAGCTCCAAAGATTCAAAAACAACACCCCCACTAATCCAACTGACACTGGTTCAGGAAAAATTCCACCAACAGAAAATTCAAGGGGAGCCAGCGAGGCTCCAGAAGGAGAACCCAAAACGGAAGAATCAGTATTGGGACAGGTAGAACGTGAGTCTGTTGAACATTTCGGGGACACAGAAAATCTAGTTTCTGAACCATCCATCAGTAGAATGGAAGAAGAAGAAGGAAATGCAGCCACAGAGACTGAGACTTTTGGGTTTCCAATCTTGGATATTTCCAGAAACATCAGCATGAAGAATATCCAATTATCATATTTACCCACTTTCAGAGGTATGTCAACTGAAGATCCAGATTTATTTTTATTCGAGTTTGACATATTATGTAAAGAAATAACTACTCAGATGATGCCCAAAAACTTAATCTCTTTCCTGTGACAATGAAGGATTCAACCTTAAGATGGTTCATGAGCTTAGGAGAAAATACAATCCTCTCTTGGGATAAAATGAAAGACACATTTTTACGAAAAACCAAGACTATTGTAAGGATAATGTTAAAAACAACATTTTTAAAATACAACAAACAAAAAGATGAAATCCCTGAAGACTACTTAGAAAGGTTCTTATACAACTATTAGAAGTCAAAACTATTCACCACAGACCCAGCTGTAGTAAGAATTGTATTCTTGAAAGGTCTCGGAGATGATTGCATAGAAATCTTAAACTTGTTGAGTTCAGGAGATGTACACCAAAAGCCTTTTTCAAAAATTGTAGATTACTGTAGGAGATACTCAAGAATACAAGCTAAAAAAGGCAAAGGACCAAGAGATCCTTTTAGCAGAAATACAAAACAAAGCTCAGGGACTGTCACCAGAACTGAGTTAGGAAACTTATTGGAGAACTTTAAAAACAAACATCTTGAGCACAATAAGTAACCAGTTAGATACTTTGAAACTGAAAAATAAACAAGAAGAAGAAGTTGCTTTAGCAATATTTTGTCATAGATGCCGAAAGAAGCACAACAGTGAGAAAGAATGCCCATTAAATGTCATAGAAATCTGTGGTTTGTGTACACTAGAACACCCCACATCTGAGTGTCCAACCTTGCTTGAGCGACAAACCATGTATAGGGGAGGAGGAGTCTCACAATAACAACCATACCCTTCTAGAAGACCTTGGAGAGCCCAAAACCCCAATACATTTTATGATCCTAATACACAATATCAACAACAACAATGGGGTCCTTCCCCGGTGACCTATCTACAATGGACACCTCAGCAAACTCAACCTTGGCAACAAGGTTGGAGGGGACCTATGTATGGAAATCCCTATTACCCTACATATCCACAGTACCCTGCAAACATTTCCCAATTAATACCTAGATTCAACCCACCACAGATGCAATCTTTACTCCCACCTCCTATACAACAACAATATCCACTACTTGTGAATGGTCACAGATTGCGAGTTTACAAAAAACCCCTATCAAAAGAAGAATTCCTGACTCGTATACTACATAATTCAAATATGCAGATGATCAGTAAGGAAGGAGACCCTCCTACTGATCCACATTGATTGATTGGTTTATTTGAAATTTTTGTACATAGGTGTGGATCGAATTTTGTTAATAAGATGAAGGTAACAAGAGATTCTTACCCCCCTTTTGTTTTACTTTCGCAATTTATTTTTCTCTTTCGTAAATAAAATTCTATAATTTATTTGATCCTTCATGAACTTGCAAAACATCATTTTGTAGGCATCAACAATATTCTGTTCTACTTCGGTACCAGAAATCATGTTCTTGTCCGGTACCAGCAGTTCCGTACCAGTCCGGTACTAGAAGTCTGTCCTTCTACAGTACTATAAAGACATATTACCTAATTGACAAAGCATACTACGTATACTTCAAAATCTTATGTCAATTAATCTGAAGTATGAATCCATGAAAACAACCACTTAAGCTGGAACCAAGAATCCGAATGCAGTATCAAATGGTAGCCCTTGTGAAGCAATAATTTCTTTTGGTTCTGTTGACAACTAAAGGGAAGTAATTTTAATTTCTTTTGGTTATGTTGCTAAGAAGTATCTTAATTTCTTTTGGTTTTGTTGCTAAGAAGTATTTTAATTTCTTTTGGTTCTGTTGCTTAAAAACAAAATAAAAAGAGGGACACAATCTTTACCTATGATTTCTCAAAGAACCATAATCTGCTTCAAAGACTAGAAGTTGCCTCTACCCAGTATTTCAACATGATTTAAAGGAAAAAAATATATTAGCCTATAAGTAACTATATCACCCTAGCCAGACTTCAATAGTATTCATTGGATTATCTTATTAAAGAGTAACATATGAGTATATGAACACTCTCTACCATGGGCACACTACCAAAACGTTTATGGAAGAGGATGTACTAGTACCCTAAGGAAACTTTAGGTCATTCTCTTATGGAAAAATTCAGACAAAATTGTACATTTGGATCACTCTAAAGAAATAATGTGCATAAAAAGTTGATTTTTCCTTCAGACAAATCTTTAAAAGACATTCAAAAGAAGAGTATATTCCTTCCAACCCAATACCATCCCAACCTGTAAAAAGGTTTTCAGACGAGCCTCCCCTGTCACTTTGAAAATCACTCTTTAATAAAAACCAAAATAGGTGACTATGGACAAGAAGCCTCTGATTGAAAAAGGGTTTAAGAGACTAACCCACCGGGATACTGAACAGGTCTGCTGGCAGCGGGTACCGGTCTGTGGTATGACTAGGCAAACCCATCAGGGTACGGAACAAGCCTGTTGGCAATGGGGCATTCTACCTAGGGAAGGAATCTCTCACTAATTATCACAACTACCCCACCGGAGTACTGAACAAGCTTGCTGGCAGTGGGTTCTGGTTTAAAAAAAAAAAAATGTCTCATCTATACTTGTCTCATTGAAAATTTCACTTTTTGTCATCTAAAACAAAAGGAGTAAAGGTCATTATTGGCTTTCATGAGATACAAACTCTAGATTAATCAGCAACATAATTACTCCAAGCAAATGTCCATTTGAGAATCACCCTAAGTCAACTTACCAGTCTGACATCTAAAGCCTACACTATCTAAGAAGGAAACTTCTTAAGAGTGGAGCCCTAACTAGGGAGTCTAATCTACTTATACTGTGAAATCTATCTATAACATCCAATGATATTAAATCTATGAAGCAAGTTAGGAGGGATCTGTTCTTCTGGAAAACATATAAATATTCCCTGTGTCACTGCCGAATGCTACGTTTGTCAAAAATCCATCAAAAGAAGGGCAATTTCACTTTTTAGGTATCAGATCATATGCTAGGTGATAAATGTGCTTCTGGAATTTGATTGGTTTCTTTTTTTTTCTCTTATCATCTTTTCTCCATTATGATATAAAATGTTGAATCCTCTTGCATACAAATATACAACATCTTCGACATGGGGGAAGGTCAAAGAGCCCCTTTAGAACTTTTTTTCAGACTCACATGATCACCCTGTAGAACCAAATACAAAAGAAGATAAGCATAGAACAAAATAAGTACATGATATTCTCGTACCAAGTTTTCAAAGAAACTTCAGTCTAAAAGGATGAATTCTGACAATTTACAAGTAGTCGCACATACTATGGGAATTGATCATACAAAGGTAAAATCAAAGGTAACATGGTATTTATTTTCCTATGCTCATGAAACTACAATAAGTATGAAAATATATACTAGATCTTATGACCTTAGTATTAAAACCATGAATCTATCCCTCATACCCATACGGCTAAACCTAATCAATCCTCTCATAGCACTTGAACATGGTTAAGGGCAACATCGCACCAAAATATTAAGCATGTCTAGTAATGATAAGCCATGAATATATTTCTTCCTTAAGCAATTCACAAACCTATCTTATATCATGAACCATGATTCAACATCAAATTCACCACCCGAAAGTCCAATCACCTATCCCAAAATGATGCCTTGAACACCCAACGTCTTGTCCTCATTATTACAGTAACGGGTAGAAATGAAATGGCTTACCTGGGTGGTGAAGCCATCCAGATAAGCCTCACCTAGTCATAGTTTTTCCTTACAGCATCCTTACTTAAACTTACCAGTCGCATTATCAATACCATCACCATATTTCCATTGTCGTGAGCTTTCTCCAGTCCCGAGCCTACTCCTCTCCGGTACCAAACCCTTACCCTCATCAATTGACTAAACCCTTGTGCTACAGCCCAATCCTTTTCTCACAACTTATAATGATGGTCGTTAGTAGATACGAACCGGTCTTCCAAATTTATAGGGAAACCGAGGAGTTCCAATTATGTCAAGAAAAATATGCTAGATCCAGATGGATGCCATTTCTGGAAAAATTCACAGGCTGGCACGAGAAGATATCTCACGAATTTATTCAGGGTTACGATGGAGAGATTGCACATATAGGTAATCTACAATTGACAATCAATGAAGCAACCTTAAGAGAGGTCATGGGATTACCTAACAGAGGAGCCAAATACTTCAAAGGTGTAGGAATCAACAAAGAAATGTGCCAATGATTCTTGAAAGAAGACCATCATCACCCTGACTAGAAAAAGGGGATCCCTATGAACTACATCAAGGAAGAGTATCATCCAATGATTACTAGTCTTCAACGATTTGTCACTTGTGAAGGCAGGTAAGATGTGACCTTCATATACCATCTTAGGCTTCTATTACACTTTGAAGGAGGCCCTGAAATTGATTTCCCATATTTTCTATGGATGAGTTTGAATAAAATGGTAAGAGGTGTTAAATCCATATCCAAAACTGAGAAGACTAGCATTTACCATCAAGGTCTCATTAAAATGCTAGTATTACATGAGCTTAGGAAACAGAGGATTAGTTGGAAAAATCCTATCACTCAAAAAAAACCTGTGGAGGAAACCCAGCATGGTCCAAATAAAAATAAGGAACCTCAAAAGAAAGAGGGAAAAAAGGATAAGACAACTCCACCATCATCTAGGGCAGCAAGCCAACACGAAAAAGTAGGACCCTCTTCCACAGTCAATAAAACTTTTAAAAGCTCTGAATCAAAAGGTAAAAACAATTTAGTAGAGGAGACTTCAATAGTGGCAGTTGAGAAAAAGGGTTATCAGACAAAAATGATGAATAAAGGGAAGCATAGCTTAGAAACTAAAACTAAATAGTCTGTGGCATAATCCCCTATCACCATTTCACAATTAGAAAAGAACGAAAGGAAGCGTGTGAGAATCCCTGATCATGTACCTCCTTGTAAAAGAACCATGAGGAGCATGGAAAAGAAAGGAAAAACAATTGTCAATCCTCATACACAGGAAGATCCAATCGACCTTACCTCCCCTTCTGAAGATTTATCAGTCCAAGATGAAATCCCTAGTTTGACCGAGGAACAAGCTAGTATTACTTTATGTGGGATGAGGGAGGAAGTCGAGGAAAGGGAATGCATCAAGCCAGTAATGATGGAGTCAACAAAGACCTTGAAAAAATGGTGTCAACAAAGACCTTGAAAAAAGAACAAATGAAGAAAAAGATTGGGGAACTGCAAAAACAAAATCAGGAACTCCAACAAGAAGTGAAAGAATACCAACTATTGGACAGGTATATCCAAAAGGAAAATGAGCAATTGAAAGAAACCAACCAACAACTTCAAGACGACCATGAAGAGACTTATAACAAGCTCAAGAAGGTATTACGACTCCCACAATACGTTAGGGTCATCAAAAGGGAGTTGAAATAAGAGGCCTCAGCCATCAACATCATTGATCCACCAAAGTAAAGAACACAGTCTCAAGTTTTGAAAAATTTTGGGTTTGTTTTCAGTTGCATGAGGACATGCAATGATTTTGGCATGGGGGAATGTTGAGACCCGAAATTGACATCCCCATTACCCTATTATACTCTTCATCTATACCTTTTTGGCCTACCTAAGCTTGGGTGAATGACAAGAATGCCACCATTAGCCAGTGATAAGGTCATAAGGTAAAGTATGGTTAATTCATGCATTTTGTGGTTTATTGAGTTAGAAGATTAAATATTTCATGTACTAATGCTTCAATTTACCATGTATAATCTTTGACCTCTAGATATCCATCCTTCCTATAGCAGCTCAGCTATCCAGTACTTGTGCACCAAGACTGCCACTGTCTGAATCCGATACCAAAATCATCCGGTACTAAAATCTCATATATTGCGATCCAGTACCAACGGCCGTGGACTTGCGTGATCTGGTACCACCATTTGTGAACTGTTGTGATCTGGTACCATCTACCTGTCACGATCTGATACCAATATAGAGAACCGAATGTACCAAGTTTAGCTCCAGATCGCCCAAGACAATTGGTGGATGTTTATTTTCTTTAGCAAGGCTATGTTAGAATAGTTTTTTTATTGCCTCATGCTCATGCACTTCGTTTCATGAGGATGAAGCTAAAATATGTAACCGAATAATTAAATTTAAACATTTGACTGATTTGTAAATCATGCCACCTCCTTGTGTTTCACGACTAAGACTGTTAAATAGTCGTGGCAAGGATGGTGGGAAAAAAAAGGGAGAGTTAGCACATTACCAGCATGTTAAACATCGTATGATATTGCAGGACATATTCTGAGTGAAATCTAATAGAAGAACATCATTTATCTCCATGTCTTGATTGTCTATGATTGAATATGAGTTGAGTTGTCAACAAAAGTTTGATGTTATGTTTTGAGATTTGAGTGAGAGTAATGTGTGGGTTGAAGACAAGCTTACTGTAGACTCTAGTAGCTGACCTGTTGAAGTGGCAAGGGCCCACTGCCCAACAAAGGTCACCATCTTCGTAGATTAGCATTAGCATTTGTTTTCAGTAGTGTAAACATTAAATCAGTTGAAGCTTTAACTCTGTTAGATGATAGCAGTACAACTTAGACTAGGATTTCCATTATATAATTGTTTAGATATCTTTACTTTCTTTGTTTTTGCATATGATCTGTTTTTATGAATTTGGTTTTTAGACATGAATGTTGGCAGCAGTGGTCAGACATATTTGAAGGAGAACTAGTGAAGTTCACAACAGCACATTGTGAACCACAACATACTCAGTATATTGACTATTGAACTACCCATGCTATGTCTTGATGATTGATGTGTGATTTCCCTTTCAGAAGTGTGGATTGCATAGTTAGTTTTCTGGGTCAGATAGCAGAGTTGATCTGTCAAACCAAATCCATCTCATACTTGCATGTGCCATAATGGAGTAGATAGCCTCTCTGTGAAAGAAAACCAAAGTGCATTGCAATTTGTTATTTTGATTCGTTTCCAGCATACATAATCTAGCTAGTTCTATACTCGTGACATTAGAAATTACCTTTCTTACTGGTGTCTTGTAACTCTGTTGATTACGAATCCTATATTGATAATTAATGAGTGAATTATACTAAACATATAAGCAACACAACATTTTGGTGTCGTTGCCGGGGAGTTGCAAACGGTAGGAAGCGATTTTTAGCTTAGATTATTTGTATATAAAAAAAAATAGGCTGCTTGAGGGAGGAGGATAAAATGTTTAAGACATGAATGAAGAGCCACACGGCCACTAGAGTGGGTTTCTCCGAAGCCAGGTTGCCTTCTTACCTTCTAGATAGAATTAGGATTTCAATTCAGTTAAAGAATCAAATTTCCATTTTATGCATAGATATAGAGATAACAAGGGTAGATTTGTAAGCTCCAAAGATTCAAAAACAACCCCC
>ML800330.1:83712-103165 GCA_009831015.1 Picea engelmannii
ATGGTTCAAATGGTTACCCTTGGTAGAATGGTGGTATAACACTTCCTTTCATACTGCAACAAAAATGACACCATTTATGGCACTTTATGGATACCACCCTCCTTCCATCACTTCTTCTCTAAAACAAAAATCTAAGGTTCAAGAAGTGGAAGATCACATCGAGAATCAACAAGAAGTTCTCCAAATATTAAAGGACAACCTGACCATGGCACAAAATCGCATGAAACAACAAGCAGATCAACATCGAAGTGAAAGAAGTTTTGAAGTAGGGGATTGGGTGTTTGTAAGAATACAACCATACAAACAGATGTCCCTCAAGAAAGACAAGAAGGATAATAAATTATCACAAAAGTGTTACTTTTCCTTGCTTCTACTCATCTTCCTTGCCATTTATCTCTTATACTTCGTCATCACCCCCTCGGTCAGGTGATATTGAAGCATTTTTTTCTGATGTACTCCTTAAGTATTGGACTTATGTGGTCTTCTTCATTCTACTGGTTTCGGGTGTGTCATGTTCTTTGTGAGTGGCCTCCAAGCTGTCAAGTTCAGGGTCAGACATCTTTACAGGGTCAGTGAGGATAAGAAGGTATGCTGACCAGTCCTTAGTTATCTCCTCGAGGTCCTCTTCTGTGAGCTTGTAGCATGAATGAAGCTCCTCCTTATGCTCGTCTGCTCGCACATTGATATAGATGAAGTGTCGATATGCGCAGAACTTCATGAGGGTTCAGAACCTCTGTAGGGTGTTCAGAGTCATGCAAGGTTTGGCTTCGATAGCCCTCTTCAGTTGGAGATAGTGCGTATGAAAAATTTCGTTTGACTGCCACTATTTTCCCATAACACTCGAGTACCAGAACGGGGTGAACTTCTTAGCAAGCGGCTCGAACAACTCAATGTCCAGGAAGGTCACACCTTCTGGCATCTCCCAAGAAATGAATGTTATGATGATCAGGAGCCAGTTGAAGTGGAACTCATAGCCCTGATCCTAATCTTCGTGATAGTCTAACTCCAGCTGGTTGACTAGGTACTTTGCCCAGTTCATATGTAGGCCTTCTACACATTTCCTCGCGAGGTAAACGACAAAGCTTGTGACTTGTGACGTTAATTGCCATGCTAGGTGCACTGAGCCATTCTAGATGGAAGCTACCTTGTAGCCTCGTGTCCCCTTCTCAACATTGCCATAGGTATCCTTGATCTTCTGTGCTAACGTGCGATTTGTGGCTTTCCCTGGATAGAAATCTCATGGGTCGGGCCCTTGCAGACTCAATCTGGTGATCTTATGGATCAACATCGGATCGAATGTGATACATTGGTTTAGCCATAAGTATCCATCATGGTAACATGAGAGTAGGATCTTAGCATAGGCATTGACCTCTTGGTGCTATCCAAAATGTGGGATTTTCATTATGTTCAATAGGGTGGAATGCACGAGGTTCATTGCCCGTGGTTGGGGGATTATTTTAGAGTTCTTCCCCTTTGTCTTGGTCAAGTATTTATATGGGGTGAGCATACTATGGTTCTTTCGGTCTTCTAGATTAAAGTTGTTGAACTTCAACATTGAGATCTTGTCCTACTATGCTATAACTACGTTTACCCCCTTCGGGAGGAATGCAGTAACCATGGTGTAATCAAAATCTCTTGGCACACTATCACGACTCACCGTGCCGGCCAGAGGTGGGATGTAGTCGAGTAAGATGGTCGGGATTAGCTTCGCATTTGCTAGGTCATCTCTATGCTTGGTTCTTTTTTCTGTGACAACTCAGGATGGTCTAGATCTGTGAGCGGTTGACGGAGAGGCTTGCACTCCTCTCATCGAGGACGCTTGAATACTTGCAAACATTACTTTCTTTTCCATGAGATTGATGAGAACTTCTTCAAGGATTTTATCCCCAGTGTTGAGCTCGTTCAACATACACACTTAGATCATATGGGTGAATGAGTGTGCAAAACAATAGAACTAGTGTCAATATTACTAATCACAATGTGGTAGCAATGATTTCTCTCTGATACAATTCGCAAAAGTGTTCTCAGTGCAACAGTAGATGAAATAAGTAGATAACAATGTAACGGATCTTTCCAACGAACAAGATACCTTTATTAATTTCGTTATGTCCGTTATGGCACAGTCCCAACAGTCTGATGGTGAGCCTTATGACCACAAATGTCGTTCTACATGTTTGGGGTGTCGTTCTAACGGTTATACTATTTCCAATGGCTATATTGCTTCACCATGGAAAAGTGCCATGTGGCACTATTATGATATCCCGACAAAGTTCCAGTTTTGAAAATTTTCCTTCTACTAAGTTCCCTCTTGAATCTTCTGTAACTTTTCGATATTTAATCTCTTATTACTTAGTTTTATAGCCTTCCTTCTAGTGAGCTTCGTCTCGATATTCCTCTTTCTATTTTGATTCTTATCTCCTCTTGGCATAGTAACTTCGTGTTGTTGAGATTCTTTCCTAAGATTCAAGGGCAATACTACTTCTTTATCAAGGGTAGGTGCTTCAGTCTTCTGTGAATCTTCTTGTGTTATTTCAACTTCGACATCCAAGTTTCTAGTTCTAAATAGCTTCGATCTGTTCTCATGTTCTTCAATCAAGTGCGAGATCCTCCTAGTCATGAAATATTTTAATTCTTTCTTTTTTTTCTCTAAGACTTATTCTTCTTTCCTTTTGGCCCGATCCCTTTCAATCCAAGGTTTTCCTAGTAATATAGCAAATGGGGCATTGTTCTCAACAAATTTAACAACCTCAAAATCTTCTTCTGTCGAAGTTCCATGAGCACTCATAGATATCTAGGTAAGTCTTCCACATAGGGTTATCAAATTTCCTCTAAATAATCCTATTCCTCCTAATGAAGTAATCATAGCAAGCTTTCCTAGAATTTCCCAAGTTCTTTCTGTCATTATATTCACTTGTCTTTCCTCATCCAGAATACAGTCAATGTTGAAGTCTCCTATTCTTACTTCTCTTTGCTCTTTCTCTTTTAAGATCTCTGATAGATTACTATCTTTGTGGTCATTCACGGTTTCTTTCATCTGTAATAGTACAATCTCTGATTCCTTCTTGGGTTCTGCCATGGTCTCAGTTTCGTGACCTTTCTCAGGGTCTACTTGTTCCATATTCAGTCTTTCAAGTTTAGCAATCATTCTAGGGAAATCCAAAACTTCATGATCCATATATTTACAACAAATACAACTAGGTCTTCTACCAGGGCATTCCTTAGCAAGATGTCCTGGTCTTCTGCAACTGTAACAAAGATTTAGTCCTCTCTTTCTCTTAAATGATCCCCATCCTTTACTGTACTGCGAACTAGGATCAGAATAGCTACCCTGCAAAAAATTCTTTCTAGGGTCCTGCATCCATTTATTAGTCCAAACATTATTTCTAGGGTCCTGCATCCATTTATTATTCCAAACATTCTTTCTATGCATATGTATAACAAATATTTCATTATTCTTATCAGATTTACTTATATCAAATATTCCTTCTTCTAGTTGTGCCCTAGTTTTCAGGCTAGGACAAAATTTATCAAACATAACTAGATCCATATTCTTGAAACAAAAATTTCCACTTATCTTACTTTCGGCAGAGCACAAAACTTCCATATCTAAAACTTTTCACTATTCTTACCTCTATCAAAGCACAAATCGTTCATATCTTACCTATTTTCTTCATATCTATCTCCTTCCTTACCACAAAACTTCACAAGTTAAGCAGGAGATCTATGCACAAAGCTTTCTTTCTTTTCCTATGTTCCCAGCATTCATAGTTTCAGGTCAAATCTTTGCATAGAGCTTCTTCTTCCTTAGTTCCCAGCAATCACAGTTTTAGATCTCGACAATGGAACCATTTGTTGGCACAGGGTCAGACCCAGGGTTCAATGCTATAACATTGCACCAACAAAACCCTAACTACCGACCCTTTCAAAAACACCTGCGAAGCAGATGAAGTCTCACCCGAGGTAGAAGAAAGGGTAGTTGTAGGACTCAGATGTCTGCAACCTTAGATGGGACATAGATCTGTGATTATATCACTTTATCAAAGCACTTAGCAATTACATTTCATCTGTATTAAACCAGTATCTACTTCGCAGACAAAACCCTAATTACAACCAGCTCTAGTAGGTTCAAGCACTAAGCACATCCACATAGATCAGATCTAGCATTCATACATATTAGTAAGAACATAGCATCAATAGATCTATCTATCATTCATCTATATCAAAGCATCTAAACAAGTAAACACATAAACACATCAATACATTGCACAAAGCAACCATAACACAAGATATACATGGTTCACCCCCACCCTGGGGCTACTTCCACCAACTCTTCATCTTCTTTATTAGCTTCTTTCAATCTTCTTACATGCATAGAGCCTCAAGATAAACTTTGCAGAGGACAGGAGATCTACGCACTCTTCGCTAGATCCTCCTTCCCCAAGCTAGGTTACAACACAAAGCCTACATACAATCTCTTACGGTCACTTGCACTTAGCTCTGCAAGTCTCACACAGTATGCACGAAGCACTTACAACTATTACTTGCACTTAGAACAACTTACACCTCTTCGATCACATAGATCGAACTATTTCCTACATCGCCCTAGATTTCTATTTATACATTACAAAATCATGCCTAAACATGGGTAAACCCATGGGATGACATCCCCATACCCGTTACACAGCCCAAAAACCCAAAAATCCCTAAAGAGGGGATGAGATCCCATGATCTCCGCTTCATCTTGCGCTCCGCCTTCGACAGCCTATTGATGTCCTAAAACTAGGTCAAACATGACCAAGAATCCTCAAAACTTGGTCAAGGGCCAACAACTGTCAAGCTGGAAAACATGAAAAATGGCTACTATTGAGCCATGAGAAGCCCATGGTAATTCATGATCGCCTGGAATATGTTGTGTTGTGGTAACACAATCCGGAGAAGACTTTGCTAGTTCTTGTAAAATATTGATTGGGATCATACACACAACAGGTATGTCCAGGAAAAACAGTGATCCTGGATAACAAGACAACCATGTGGATACAAATCCACAAACTACACAGATGAAAATTGTGCAAGTTGTGAAATGTTTCCATAATTGTATGCACAATAAAATGTTTTCACATGCAAATATGATTAATGTGCTTGTTGTCCAAGAATTATTGAAGGTGGGTGATGAAGGTTAAGACTCTAGAAAGGACCTGACCAAGGACAAGGATCAGGATTTGTGAAGCAGTTGAATGACAAATAACATGACATGTGTTATTGACAGATAAAACATCGAGGACAATGTTCCATTAAGGGCGATGAAATTGTAACACCCTATTTCCCCCAATTTGTAAATATAGCTATATTGGCCAAGAGACTACGGAAAACTCAATATGTGTGAATGTTTGATTTGATGGACCTTTGTATAAAACATCAATGAATATAAATTATGTTATTTACTAGAAAATGGATAAGTGTTGCATGACTGCTGGAAGAGGGTTGTGTTAAGAGAGACTACGAATGCTATGAAAGAGATGGTGAAGGGGACCAGGAGTGGTTGCGTTAAACTCCACCAGACTAGTACTTTGTTGGATTTAATTTCTCAGGAGCAGACCAACCCTATGAACCATGAATGAATTATAGTCACGCTGGTAGGTGGGAAGACCTCCTCAATATTTAATGAGGGGATGGGGAAGACCACCCATCTGTAAGGCTTCCAGACCTTACCACGGACTGGGAATTCGAGCCACGCACAATCTTACTGAGGAAGGAAATAAAGGAAGGCATGGTAGGAAGAGGAAGGCCTGTGAAGAGTGCATAGATGAGAGGTTGATCTCTCGGGTTTGAGGAAGAACTGTGAAAAGAGTGTTTTATGATTGCAGGAAATAGAGAGTAACCTTCATCCCTAAATTTCGTTGAGGCGAAAGAAAAGATTCAATATCAAAGCATCATGGCCTAGCTCGGGGGTGACCAGTGGTAAATCCATTAGGAGTGACTAAGCCTATGGTTGGGTGGAAAGGAGAACCCCTTTCAGTAGTCACATCATGTCTTTTGGTTCTGATAAGTGTTTTCATGCTTTGTTCTTTGAAATGGAATAATGAATGAATTAATGTATGCATACATTTAAGATTGGCCTCTTTATTGACTGATTAAGTGATGTGCATGTATTTATCTCCTTGAGGACTTATGCTTCTGCTTGATTTTTCCATATGCTCCAATTTAACCCTCAAAGGTGTTGTCCCTAGGGAGTTACCTCACAGTTCCAAAGTCAAAGCAGGCCTCTTGGCACTGCTACCGTCTCGGTAATTCCATGAGATTACCTCGCCATGTTTCATAACTTAAAGTTCTGGGAGCTAGGAAGGAACTTCCTTCAAACCAGTAGCCTAAGATGCCTTAGGCTTGTACACACGACCTTAACCAAATCTCGGCTAAGAGTAGATATTATAGCCCAAGGTTCACCAGAGGATCCATATGACCAGGGTCTAGGAACCCTATGCTAAGTACGAAATGAGGTAGCTCTTGATGGCTTTATAGATTCAGGATATCAAAGCCTTCCGATGTCAAACTTAATAACTGTAAAAAATACATGAATGACAAAATCGTGAAAGGTTTGAGTCATTGATCTGGGGAGTCTGTTGGGGCCACTCCTAGATCGTTTGATCGTCTAGAGGAAGATTTTGTGTATGGTACTTCGGAGAAGTTCCACTTCGAAAGATTGTAGATGATATAACATCAAACTCCCTAAACGTCGAAGTTATGAAGTGAAGGAGATCCATAGATTTAGGGGAGATCATTAGGAGCCCCGCCTACCATTCGATCATTCAGGAGAAGGGACCCACACAGGGTACTTCAACGAAGTCCCGCTTCGGGAAAATGGTGTGGCACTGGAGCCAAAACCCTTGAATGTTGGAGCCACGAAGTGACTAGGACCATTGATCTAAGGATCCTTCGTGTCCTATCCTAGTTGTCAGATTTATGACGAAGTCAACCTGACGTTGACTGCTTCAGGAGAACAAGGATGTTGTAATGTCAAAAACCATTGAAGGTCGAATTCATGAAGTGAATTGTACAATAGATATAGGGATCTTTAGGGTCCTATCCTAGCTGTCGTATTTATGACATAGTCATCCCAACGTTGACCACTTCAGGAGGATAGGGGTGTTGTGACACCAAACCCCCCAAAGGATGAAGTCATGAAGTAATGAGGACCATGGATCCTCAGACTCTTTGGGATCCCTCTCAGCCATTGATATATAAAGACACATGGCACTAGATCTTTGAGTCCAGAGACAGGGCACTCTAGGGAAAGTTTAGTTGTGGTGTCTCGAAAAGCTCTGAAACCTGAGGTAATGAGAGTCATTGATTCAAGGACACTTTGGGACTTTTCCTAATCATTATATCTGGGTTGTGGTCAGCCCGACGCTGAACAACTTCAGAAGAAAGGAGGATTTTGCATCACAAAAATATCGAACACCTAATTCCCTAAGTAACAGGAGTTGTAGATCCATGGATCTACATGGTCATATGTCGACCTCGAGATCTAAGGAATGTTAGAAAGCTTCCACTCTGGAGTGATGTGGCACAAAGACATCACCTAGGGTGACATGGACCCAAGTTTGACATGCCACATGTCACCGGGATTTGTGTGTATCACATACCCTATAGACCCATTGGAACATGACATGTGTCACCCCTGGCCCCTTCCACGTGTCAGCCTCAGGTATGAGCCTCCTAGCCAAAGTAATTGTAAAGAGTCCAGGACTTCAGGACTTCAGAGGATTCGGGTGTGCCATTGTAAAGAGACAAAAGGTGTGAAGACCGGAGCCACATGGCAAGATCATGGGACTTCAGGACTTAGTAAGGTCTCGTGCATAGAAATTAAGGAGGTGTTCAGTGCCGAAGCACCAAAGTGTCGAAGATCCTGTTAGCCTACATATTAGACACCTGCGTGTTAGACAAAGATTGAGTCTAGTCATGGGATTGGACAGTGGATGGACTTCCACCGCGGATGAAGGAACCTCGAGACAATATGTGTGAGGTGGATTCATGTGGATGCCACATGTCCCTCAACCAATGAACACCTAAAGAACTTCAGAAAGGTATATCTAGTGGTTCTTAGGTTAGTTTTGAGCATGGAGACCGTGGTTGCAAAGTTGTGGATGAGAAAAATGTGATAGAAACCCTGAATGAACGATTTGACCAGTTAAGAAGAATGAAATTTTGGTTCCCCATCCCTAGGAAATCTTCTCAAGGGTCACGTGTGTTACAACAACAAAAAATTAGTTGTTACACATTATTTTCGTCATCCCAATGACCGTTAATGATGTAAACCTATATGTTTCCTTCAGAGGGGTCAGTGGCCTAAGTTCCTGAAGAAAGAAGAGAGAAGAACTTTTCCTGAGAAAAGAAGTTGCATTTTTTTTTGTAAAAACCCTATAAAAAAGGAAGTTTGCAGGTTGCTATATAGGCAGGGTGTGAGAATGCCTGATTCTCGTAGGTTGCACCATAGCTAGGTTGCGAGCGGTTCGTAGGTTTCTCTATAGGAAGGGTGAGAGAATGCTTACACATGGGAAAAACGAGTGTTTTCTCGAATCTTATAGAAGGAGAAACTTCCATGGTGAGGTGGCATCCGAATGGTTTGGATCTTACTTTCTTTCATGATTTGGTGGGATCATCCTAACCTCCTCACCTTATCCTCTTCAAATTATAAAAGGAGAGGAGCTCTCATGGAGAAAGTTATCTTGTAGCTTGGAGCTTTTGGGATTGGCTAAGTTGGATTTGGCTTGGAATTATTAGCTTGGTTAGAGTGATTTTGAGTTTTGCCTTTGTCAAGATAGATTGCCAATACTATCAGATATGTGCTCTCAGAATTCTTGGAGTGAAAGTGTGTGGGGAACAAAGGACAGTTGGAAGGGACCTTAGGACATCAAGGCCATGATTATAATCTCTCTTTCACATTTAATATGATACAGTAATATGATTCTTTCCTATAAAGCTTGTTGTGTTTTATTGTATGATTCCTTGATCACATACATAGGTTTATATTGAGTTTATGCTATTACTATCACTTTGGTTGGTTGTGTTCTTTTGCAAGTTCATCATTGTATGAGCGTTGGAATAGAGCTAGGATGGCGATGGTGAGAGGAAGCGACATTTAAACGGTATGTCACTCATCCCTCTTTAGTTAGTAAATTCAATATCTAAAACTTATGGAAAGCGTCATGTTTTGGTGTGTTTTGTTCTAGATCTAGGTGGATCTAGGGAGATCAGTTAGTGTCCGCACCTACCGATTAGTCCGATAACATTAGTATATAAATGTTATAACGTAGAACTTGAAAGGTGCATTAATTTTTTTTATCAAGAGCATATTTTAGTTCAAGACCTCAAGAGCCATGGAGACAGTTTGCAACCTTTTCCTGATTCATTTTTAGATTTGCAAAAGGAAGATGTTTACATAAAAAATGAATCAGCAAAAGTTAAGGATATTCAAAGACAGTTCATCTATTTTTCACAGCAAGAAAGGTTAGTGGTTGGATATTTTTATGATCCAATAGCTAATTACATGGATTTAGTTTTTTCAAAGCTACCAAATGTTGCAATTTTCACTTTGACATCCATTTGCAGCTATGAGTATACATTCAATATGGAATTTTTGTTGCACCTGTTGTGTTCTTTCCACATTTTCATACAAGAAGGTATGTCAATCAACAAATTTCTTGAATGGTTACTATGGAAATCTACTTATACCCGAGTAGAAATTTTTAGCAAATTGGAATAGGAGAATAAGCTCGCTTTTTCGAGCATTTAATTTTTAGTTTGTTTATATAGTAGATCAACAATAAGACTCCATATCCCAACAAAGGCACTGTGATTAGCTTAAGTTTTAAATTACAGAGATGTATGGATGAGGGACAGTGACAAATATACATGGTCGACGGACAAAAGCAAAGGTAAGTTAAGGGAAGTGGAAACAAGTTATTGAATTCCAAGGCACCTGATCTAATGTTCTCAGCACCCAACATGGGGGTGTTGTCCCCAATTGGAGCCAATGTTAAGACCTAAGTCTGCACCCCTACCCCTCCTCTCTCATTACCCTATACCTTCATCAACAATCATTCATTTTTTGTTGGATAAGTTGTCTTCCCATTACTAAATGACTCAGTTTTTCATCATTACCTTTCTTGATTGATTATTTGCACCCATCTTTTTTTTTTATTATTGAAGGATAATTACATGTCAAGGTTTGGGTTTGAAACAATTGTCATCATGTTTACCATTGATCGAGCGTGTAACAGGTTGACCAAGTACTTTATATCCATAGGAAACATTCAAAAATAAAGACACAACAATCCATTTCAGGCTTAGCTTGTAACAAATAGATTTAAATTGTTGACGGTTGAGATCTAACAGTCAATTAAGATCAAAGACTCTTGTGCATTCATAGTTTCAAAACCGTGGAAGGTTTAACAACAAAGAATATGAAGTTTCACTCTAGAACATTGTCACTCCAAGAGATTTCAATTAAGAACAAGCGCAAATCTCAGAAGCCCCGAAGTGTCGAAGTGTCGGAGCTTCGAAGAACTGGAGACTCAAAGTTTCAAAGTGCTGAAGCACTAGAGATCTGAAATGTTGAAGCACTAGAGCCCCTTTCTCATAATTTCTTCTTCAGTTAACGTGTCATATGCCACCTATCGATTGATTCCAGATGACATGTGGCACTCATTTCAGGAACTTTGGTGACATCATCTGCATTATTTCAGTTGACATGTGTCACTCTATTTTTATGACACACCATCAATTGTGACAACATGTCGCCGCATCACTCTGAGAGATTTCAATTAAGAGAAAACACAGTTCCCCGGAGCTTCGGAGCTCCAAAGTGGAAGAACCACTAGAAGACTTGCCTCTTCCTTAAGTAGATAATGTGAAGAAGTCCATCCAATTATCCCACAGTGGCCTCCAACAATGCACATGGACACCAATGCTCGACTCAGAATCTAGTTCTATCAGTCCTATTTATTTTTTGTCAGGGTTCAGTTTATTCCAACATATGCATCAGTATAGTTTATTGCTAGTAGCTGTTTTTAGTTGTTTAAAGTTCAATATTGTTTAGATGAAGCTAATAAGTGGTCTTTTATGTGTGATAAGAACCACTCTTTTTTTTATTAAGTCAATCTCGAAGTATAAATTACCATACTCCAACAATATTTTAGTTAATTCAATAAGTAGTTTTCCAACTGATAGTGTAGAGTTAAGCCTCAATTCCAGATGGTTGAGAGCCCCTACATCTTTGATAAATAGGCATTTTTTGTATGTTTGAATGGTTCGGGTTTTGGGAAATGAAGATCAATACATTAACTAGTTGAACCTGTTCTATGCATGGATTAAATCTCTCTACCTGGTGAATATACATTTGATGACATTATTTTTGTCCAAATATTCATGTGTTTTTTTATCTTATCTTGAATGCAGTTTTTGGTGAATATACTTTTGATGACAGTGTTTTTGTCCAAATCTTCATGTGTTTTTTTATCTTATCTTGAAAGAATTTTTTGATCTTTGTGAAGTAAATTTCATTTCCTTCAACTATTGTATAACTTATCTTTACTAATATGCATCTTGTAAAGAAGCTAATGCTTTGGTGAAGGTTTTTTTTTATTGCAACCTGTGGGATCAATTGTGTTTTTGATACATGTTTAATGTCTTGAATTGATATTTTAAGTATTAAACTTCTTGCAATGGATTTCTCATTGAGTGGTTTGTTGTTTCCCTTTGTTTTTGCCTCTATTATTTCACTTGTCTGTCATTTGTGTGACACCATCCAAGGAGAACCATCATGTATATCATTTTTCCAACCCAACCATACTCTTGCCTTGGTAAAACCAACCCTCTAATTGACCAACAAAATCAGAAAACCAATCATTCTAAACTTGAGGTGGCCTAGCTCTGCCCTTTAGCAGTCAGGTGCAGACTTTAGGAACAACAATGTCATTGGTTATTCTCCTTTTGAATTGTGTTATAAATTCCAATCGAAAACACTATTGAATTTCCAACAACCTTATGACAAGTTACCTTTGAGTAACAACTCACAACTTAGTAGCAAGATAATACTTTTGTTAGTAGGATAGAATTTATTTATTTGCAAGTTAATAGTGCTCGATAATAGAATCAATAACATGTGAATGTCCTCCATGATATCCATCACAATCCAACCCCATTTAGTATTGGTTATCATATCTAGCTATATCTTTAGAACTAGAATTTGTAGGGAGCCAAATATCACAATTTGCATATTATGCCTATAATATTTTATAACAACTAGATGCAATTTATTTTACGTTTGTGTTACCACCACAACTTGGAATGTATCGAATCATTAATGTTTCCTAGATCAATAAGTATGAGCCATCCCATCTTGAAGAAGAGTTATTGATTTCTCATCCTATGGACAACATGATTGATTTCCAACCAAAATTTGACCAAGATACTCTATTGGTACGTTGTTCTCATGTAGAACACTCATAATGGCATCATTACCACATACCATGTTGGTAACAAAGGAAAATTTCCCACACAAACCAAGTTATTTTTGAAATATGAATTTGCTACTCATTTTCCACATTTGGTTTCACAAGTAGGGACACTTTCTACTTCAAACATGGAGGAAATAGTGCATAATATGAGGGAAGGTAAAGTAGAACATAATAATTGAAATAGTTGTTAGACAATGGAGAATGATAATTGAAATAGCTCATAATATTAGTGGTAAATAATTATTAAGGTAGTAATTTAGATAATGTATTATAACAAATAGGAAGACATAGTCCAAATAAACTATTCCCCTTTTGTATGGAATGTGTTGGATTTCTGAGAGGGGGGGTGAAGCAATAATGAGCAATTATAATACTTTTAACCACAATATATTCTTCAAAAATATTCACCAATTTATTATTATCATTCAATATCATCGGTGGTATAATCATAAACAACATCACATCACAATAGATACATAGTACACCAGAATTTACGTGGAAACCCAAATGGAAGAAAACCACATAATTCTTTTCTTATATATCAAAAGAATGTATTCATTGGAAGCACCAACTTCATTATTCTCCAACTACAACTGGAAGGAGGCTCCAACCCCCTATTCTCAGGCTCCAACCTGAATGAAGATACAACTCCCTAAATTCTTTGGCTCTAACCAGAAGGAGGATACAACCCCCTGAGTTCTTTGGCTCCAATCAGAATGTGGCTACAACCACCTATCCTTGGCCCATCCTATCACCATGAAATATAAGTGTTTACCAATTGCCACTACCACAATCACTGCCACTATCACTGTCACTGCCACTGTCACTATCACTGTCATTGTCACTTCCATTGTCACATCAACCTGTAACCTATCAACCTGTCACTGTATCCAACCTGTGTGTTTGTACCATACCATGCATCAATTGTGTACCAATATGTGAACTACAACATGCATCAATCATAAATCATAACATCAACCATGAATACAACCTGTACCATATACCATAGAATCAATCATGTATAGACCTGTACCATATCATCAATGAATTATCTCAAAGACCCAATGCATGTCCCTCATGAATATGCCACCATGCAACAAGAGCTCAAGGATATGAACTATAACAACTATGTCATATATGGAACCAAATATAAGAGTGCTCCTTACTTATCCAAGAAACCAAGATATACCATATCCAAATACCAAACCAACCATACCAAGTATGCCTCAAGCATACACCATATCATAACAAAACATAATCATCAAAACAAGTATACAACCATACCAATGCCTCTTTCGTTGATCTAAAACTATGAGATGTTGACCTATAAACTTCCTTTAGACTTCATGGACCTGGTACCAACATTTACTCAAACATTCATGATCCTTTTTATAGATACATGAATTGCTCTTCTACTACCCATGTATATACATGCTTTTCTCCATTGTATTCAATGTACATACACTCCCTTTCTGATCTACAACCCATGTATACCTCATAAACTAGGGTTTTCTGCAACTCTGAAAATTTCACCTTTGACCTTCCTTTTCTACTTCAGAAAAATGTCGTCACAACCTTAGCAAAAACATCACTAGTTCACAAGATAGATAATCAATGAATGTGTGTGTGTGTGTAACTCCTCTCTTTAATTTAGGTCTTCTATGGTTTTCTTGTTACAACAAATTTACCCTTTCATTAAATACTTGTAACAAACTAGGGGATTCTTGACCACTTCTTCGGGGCTTACAACTTCACAAAGTCATATCTCCCTAACTGTGAGGAACTACGTGGAATTCCACATATCATTGGAAACATAATGACGATTACTATCCATCTATGAGGATCTTTCCCGCATTTAATTTGTTCTTCATGTCCATATTCCTAAACCAAATTTGGGTACCAAAACCACACCGTCATGGATTCTTCAAGTGTTCACATCAATGAAAACCAAACTATCAACAATATCCCCCTTTGGCATTGATGACAACACTTAGGCATGACAATACATATTCCCATGATCCCCCTATGACCACGACTACCACTATATTCATGCTTCTCTCTTTCTTTCTCCATGCCTTGCTCTATCTCTCCCCCTTTGACATCAATGGAAAAGGGTTGTTGGAGTTACTTCACACACACCTATGATTTTTTTTTCCTAAGGTTTTTCCTATGTTTATTAGTCATTATTCAGTCTCCTATATTTTAGGAACAATATTCCTCTAGGGAGAATATTCTTTTCAGTTTTCACTTCAGTTTGATCAGTTGAGTGGATTCTAGATGATACATTGGGATTATCACCATGCAACATTGGGATCATCGCAAACTAATGCACATTTTCCTTTGTATTATCACCAAAATAGAGAATTACCCATGATTCCCTGATCTCCTCCTCACTTCACTCTATTTTAGTGAGTTAACTGAACACTGATAGACTTGTTAACTCAACTAGGTGGCAGTTTACTCCCGTAACTGCCTAAGAGACTAGACTAGGTGGAAGCTTACTCCCGTAACTATTGGTTTGTGTCCAGATCACTCTAGACCACCACTATGGTGCATTGTCTTCTCCTCCAATGTGAATTAGTTGAGTTATACATAGTATATCATGTGTAAATTATCATTCATTCACTTGGTTAATGAGAATTCTTCCATTCTTTCTCTCCTAATTCTATTTTCTTCTATTTTCTCTACAACTGTGTATGTCAATTCCCAGCTACATCTATTCTATGAAGGTTCAACACATTTACATGGTATCAGAGCTGATGGACTATTAGTGAAAATACACACCAAATTATTTTTACGGGTACCGAATATTGAAGACAACGTAAAAATGGAATTTCCAAAAGAATTCATTCTTACACCTTGCAACTTCTTTGCATGAAAGGAGAAGATGATAATGTATATTCAAAGCATAGGATTGTATAGGTTAACCATGAACACAAAGGAAGAAGTGACACCATCCATATATAAATCCAAGTATCTAAATAGAATGGATGAACCGTTTAGAACAATATGCAGTCTCATTTATCCTGAACTTATCTTTCACATATCCTCCTATAAAACCCCCAATGAAGATTGGACCACCATGGAATGTATTTTTGGAAAACATGATGATATGAGGGGACACATTCTCTAGGTGGAATTGCTGACATTGGATCAAAAAATCTTTGACAATATTCAATATTTCTTTACCAAATATAAGGATTTGTTGTCGCAACTCAAGGCTTGTAGGGTTGATAAATCTAAGGAGGAGAAACAAATGGTTCTCACCGATCTCTCAAAACTTGGTCCATAATACTTAGTGTTTGTATCCAAATTTCATTCAGTTAGATTCACATTTGGATCTACCTAGAAGATGTCCTCTCTTGAGGACTTTATCGAGTCTCTGACACAAGAGTAGAGAAATCTCATCCACATGGGAAAAATCAAAGGCCCAAAGGTGCATGCACTTACTGTGCAAGATGGAAGTGGTCATCAATATCATAAATATAAATATAAAGACAAAATAAAATCACATGCAAATCCGAAGAAGGAAGGGTACTCAAAAACCTTCAATGATGCCTTCGGATCCAAAGGTGGAAAGGGAAGAAAAGGGGAGAAATCCACATACTTCCATAAAGGATTCCATCCAAAATCCACATGTATGTAGAAACATATAGATCTAATGACTCAAATACTTTAGAAAAATAACCTTGGAGATCACATCCCCGAGGGTGCCAAGAAGAAGAATCCAAAATATTAGAATCCTAAAAAAAGCAATTCCAGCCATGCCTTGATTGCCATCAACTCCTCTCCCGATGCTTGGATCGTAGATTCATGAGAATCAGACCACATGGATGCCAAAAAAGAGGTATAATCCTCATTGTATTCATGCAAAGGTCTTCATATTATGATGGGAGACAATGCTCCAGCTGAGGTCACCAGAAAAGGAAGGATTGAACTCACCAGCAGAAGGTTTGAGAATGTGTTGCACGTTCCCAAACTTCCCATCAATATTCTCTCCATGTATCAGATGAAAAATTCTAGCACCAGAAAGAAATTCATATTCACACCTCATGCATTGGATATCTATGACATGCAAACCAATTCCAGGGTTGCTAGCGATGAGGTAAATCACCAATCTAGGCTTTACACATTTTTTGAATTTATTGAACCAGATTATGCTTTACTTCTTACCCATGTTGATGAAAGCAGTAGGATATGGAATGAAAGGTTAGGGAATTTAAAATTCAGATATATGAAACAACTTAGCAAGCAAGGATTGGTTGATGGTCTACCAAACATCCATTTCTCCAAAGGAATTTGTGAGGGATGTGTTCTTGGAAAACACCCTCAAGAGAAATTTGACAAAGGAAAGACATAGAGGGCTTCCTCTCCTTTAGATATGATCCATAGTGACCTCATGGGCCCTTTTATGCATCCATCAATCAAAAAATCAAGGTACATTCTCATTTTTTTTTATGATTTCTCACGCTTCATGTGGATTTTCTTTCTCAGGAAACAATCAAATGTCTTTCAACACCTCAAATATTTCAAAGCCCTTGTTCAGACACAGTCAGGAAAGAAAATAAAAATCCTCCGAACTAATAACAAGGGAGAGTATGTCAACCATGAGATACAAAATATTTTTCATGAGGTAGGGATTCAGTTGTAGCACACATTTCCCTATACTCCATAGCAAAATGAAGTTGCTGAGCATAAAAATAGATCTCTAAAAGAGATGGAATCTTGCATCCTACATGCAAAGTCACTTCCGTAGGTATTATGGTTCGAAGCACTTAATTGTGCAACCTACATCCAAAAAATATCTTCCCATAGATCTGTCAAGGATAAGACCCCCTACGAGGCTTGGAGAGGCCTCAAACCGGAAGTGACCCATTTTTGTATTTTTGGTTCACGTGCATGCGCCTAGATTCCCTCTGAAAAAAGGAAGGCACTTGATCCACAGAGCACATAGTGTATCTTTGTTGGATACCCCGATGGTGTGAAGGGATACAAACTTATTTATATTTCCTTGACATGGCTCATCATTGAGTGAAGTGTCCAATTCGAGGAAAGTATCTCGCATGTACCTCATAAGCCGCATACAGACACCTTTGTTCTTCCACCTGTCAAATATGATGATCATGCACATGCTGACTCTTATTCAGATGATATTTATGATTCATAGGATTCAAATGATCCAGATACATGTTCACTATAGTTAGATGCAGAGCCATAGAAAAGTCCCAAGTGGGCCCAAACTACTCTTCAGGATGCAGGGGATCTTGTTGGTGATCCAGCTGATACTAGGAGGACTCGATCTGATTTCAAGGAGCCTCCTCTTGCACTCACTTCCACTGAACCATTTCCACCCATGCATATTTTCTTGGTTCAGTCTTCAGATCCACAGTCTTATGGCGATGTTGTTGGAAATTCCTTTTGGGAATTCTCCATGCAGGAGGAGCACAACTCCCTCCTCAAGAACCAGAATTGGGATATGGTTCCCCTTCCTTCTGGAAGAAAACTTTTCAGGTTCAGATGGGTCTATAGGACCAAGAGAACAACAGATGGATAGATTAATAGATACAAAGCCAATATTTTTTCCAAATGCTTTCAGCAAGTGCATGGAATTGAATATGATGAGACCTTCGCTCTAGGAGCGAAGATGGATTCTATACGTTTTTCACTTGCCATTGCAGAAGCCAAGGGATGGGAAGTCCATTAGATGGACATGAAGAATGGGTTTTTTCATGACGATCTCTCTAAGGAGATCTATATGAAGTAGTTGCAAGGATTTATGCAAGATTCATCTTTGGTCTGTCGATTGAATAAATATCTTTATGGCCTCATGAAGGATCTGAGGGCATCGTATGCCAAGATGGACTCCTACCTATTGTCACATAACTTTATTACATTATAAATCAGACCTGAATGTTTACATTCTTAGGATGATTGATTCACTTCTACTCTTAGTTCTGTATGTTGATGATTTGTTGATCATCGGTTGCTCGAATTCAATGATTGCTAAATTCAAGAAGATTATACATGATAGGTTCTTGATGACAGAAATGGGTCCACTACACTTCTTCCTTGGACTCAAGATCAGTCATGGTGCATCAGGCATCAAAATTTGTCAGGACAAGTATGCATGATATCTCCTTGAGATATTTCACATGACAGACTGTAAGTATGCTCTGACTCCTTTCCTATCAGGAGTCAGACTTGAGGATGGCAGGGACACTCCACTGGTTGACAACACACTGTATATAAAACTAGTGGGGATATTGTTGTATCTCACACACTCCATACCAAACCTCTCATATGCAGTTGGTGTAGTTTCCAAGTTCATGCAAGAGACACATGAGCTACATTGGAAGGTTGTAAATCATATCCTTCAATACGTACAGGGAACCATCGCCTTTGGGATTCATTATGTAGAAGAATCTACATTTGATATCATTGGGTTCACTAATTCTGATTGGGTTGGTGATAGCACTAATCACAAGTCCACATATGGTTACTCACTCAGTATTGGTTCCAGGCCTATCTGTTGTTTGAGAAAGAAGCAGGGTACCATTGCTCTATGTTCATCCGAGGAAGAGCACAGAGGGGTAGTTAACATAACCATTCAGGCTATGTGGCTACAACATTTTCTCACTGAGTTGGGCATTCAGTTTCATCAGTCGATCATCATCCGGTGTGACAACTAGAGCACTTTGAAGTTCTGAAGAGATCTAGTTTAGAGGCAGCGAACGAAGCACATCAATATCCACATGCACTACATCCAGGACTTAGTACACGATGGGATCATCGACCTATAGTTATGTCCTTCAACAAAAGATACTGCAAACATATTCACCAAGACCTTCACTGAGCAAAAGTTCCATTCCTTGGAAAGTCGTCTTGGAGTGAAGGACATAGTTTCCTAGCAACTGACAGTTCTTATTTTTACATACATT
>ML800330.1:109062-126365 GCA_009831015.1 Picea engelmannii
GGTTGAATTAGTAATGAGAAATTATAATACTTTTAACATGGTATATTATTCAACGATATTAACCAAATTATTATTAGCATTCAATATATCATAAACAACATCATATCACAATAGATACATAGTACACCATAATTTATGTGGAAATCCAAATGGGAGAAAACCACAGAACACTTTTCTTGTATATCACAAGAATACATTCATTGGAAGCACCAACTTCTTGATTCTCCAGCTACAACTAGAAGGAGGATCCAACCCCCTATTCTCAAGCTCCAAACCAAAGGAAGATACAACTCCCTGAATTCTCTGGCTCCAACCAGAAGGAGGCTACAACCCCCTGAGTTATTCGGCTCCAACCGGAAGGTGGATACAACCACCTATCCTTTCCTTGTCCTACTGCCTTGAAATATAAGTGTAGAAAAATTGTCACTACCACAATCACTACCACTCTCACTATCAATGTCAGTATCATTGTCACTGCCACTATCACATCAACCTATAACATGTCAACATGTCACTGTATCCAACATGTGTGCATGTACCATACCATGCAATAACTATGTACCAATATGTGAACTACAACATACATCAATCATAAATCATTACATCAACCATGAATACAACCTGTACCATATACCATAGAGTCAATCATGTATAGACGTATACGATGTCATCAATGAAGTATCTCAACGAACCAATGCATGTCCCTCATTCATATGCCACCATACAACAAGATCTCAATGATATGAACTATAAAAACCTTGTCATATATTGAACCATATATAAGAGTTCTCCTCATCCAAGTAATCAAGATATATCATATCCAAATACCAAACCAACCATACCAAGTATGCCTCAAGCATACACCATATCATGACAAAACATAATCATCAAAACAAGTATACAACCATACCAATACCTATGTAGTTGATCTGTAAACTTCCTTCATACTTTAGGGACCTAATACCAACATTTACTCAAACATTCATGAGCCATTTACAAATACGTGACTTGTTCTTCTACTTCTCGTGTATATACACACTTTTCTCCATTGTATCCCACGTACATATGCTCCCTTCATGTGTTACGAGGAAAATCCCTCTATGGCATGGGGTAAACCACAATAGACAAAATGACTATAGAAATCAACTCTAATCCCATGTATGTTATATAAATGAAAATGCTAACAAGACAATATCAATATCCTACCTCATCTGGATGTTCAATGAAGACCATCGTTGAGCATGCAACTCAAATATTTATACCTACAAATTGTCCTCAATAACCAAGATACACAAGCAAATGGTTATAACATATAATGTTAGCACATAAAATAACATAATCCATTAACATACATGACAAATACGCCCATGGAATAATAATTCAAATATTTACAAGATAACAGTTGGACGAGAAAATAGTATTTCTATTAAAAATGATCAACATAAGTGTGTAAGTGACAAAATTTTGTGTTGGCACATCTCGGAACTGAAAAAATAAGTCCTTTCCAGTTGGGCCTCCACCAAAGGCAAGCTCATTTAAAGGAGACAATGAGGTTCTCCATCAAAGAAGTAATATATTGGGGGCTGAACAATGAGTTCATACTTTAAAGGATAAAGTGATGCATACTCAATGTGAAGTGAAAATTTCTCCAGAGTATCTTTGCTCTCAAAATTCGAATTCTCTCCTCTTCCATGGCTTGGATATGGCTCAATTTATATCCTTCAAATGGAACTGAAGGGCCGAGTCAGAACATTTCCAGTATATGGAAGGTCAAGGATCATGGATCTCATGATGTGACATGGAAACCTGACACAATTTTTAATTTTGAGTACCAAACCCAATGTACGTGGGCTGTAGTGGAATAAAATGCATATACGCTTATTGTCTAACTGGTAGGGTGCGTATATGTGGGAAAATGTGGTTTTTGGCTCTAGAAGATGAAAAGGGGACTTCAATTTTGCATAGGGAAATGGAAAGGTCATTCAATCAAGTTGCATGGGGTGAGGTTAAATTATCTATAATAGATGTCCCCTAATGTGTGAGGTTAGAGGAGTATCTGCGATGGACGAAATACATAATAATTCCCAGAAGTGGGGTAATGGAGACTCATCTGGAAGTGCTAGCTACTCATGAGAATATTACAATCCATAATGACTTTCTACACATGGATACCAATTTGAATTACACTACAGATCCATGTGGAAATATACCAAATAGTTGTTCATGTCCATGAATAGGCAATATAATGTAGACACATGCCATAAGCTTTCATAGTCACAAACAAGGCCCAGTGGAAACCAGTCTCAAAATCAATCTGAAGATATTTATATACAATGGAGTACAATCTGATCTCCCATGATCACTAAAGTCATATAGGTACTGGTCCAATCAAAGAAAACAACAAAATAATAATGTTGCTATTGTAAGTTGAATATCTTCTACACTATCCGCCAAAGGTGCAAGTCTACATTATGTGAATAGAGGATTTGACGTCAAACACAATGAGGCTTCATTTGATTATCAGTCATTGAGGTATACCATTAACAAATGCGAGACAACCTACCGATAATGAAAGTAGGTATCAAGGAATTGAGTACATTATTACGAGTGTGAATAAAGGTGTTGAGGTCGAACACTTGAAGAATCCATCGATCAGGGGACATTAATGTATTCCCAACTGTCGATGGCAAGAGAACCTGCCACTGATGACTGCAAGGATATAGGTACTCATAGGAATCTAGGTCTCATTTCTAGAATAGATGAGTTGAATTCGATGGAAGGAGACCCACTGAAAGGAGAGAATTAAGGCATCTCTCATCAGTCAACACGAGGTACAAAGAAAGAGATCAGTGATTTGGAGTAAATCAAACGAAGAGGATGTTCAAAAACTAATGACCTTGTGCATATTTCTCATGAATCAGATGCAAGTAGTGCGTGAAAAATACCTTCTGAATAGAATCAAATAAGGAATACTACCGACAAAAGTGAGGAAACATCCAATAAGGATAATGGCATCCAAGACACTATACAAATCCCAATGTGTGAATAAATTTATTTCCATCGAACACAAGGGAAACCCCCTAGTCATCGACCAATGGGGAGATGTCGACTGTTGGGTTCAAGGTTACCTATCGATAATGAAAGTAGGACCAGGGTGCACAGTAGGAATACAACTTCATGTAACTCTAAGACACACTGAGGGTATGACCAACATGCAAAGTCAAGAGTTCCGAGAAATGGCCGACATAGGCTTATAAACTTTCTTTGAATAAGAGAATGAGACATATGGAGGACTCTGATAGCATAGACTTGATTATGAAACTTCGTGACGCAGGAGGCATCAATAAAACTCTCCATAGGGGTTGGAAGAATAACCAGTCGGAGGAGTAAAATCTAAGTAACGAGCTCAGCTTCCTAAGGTCATGATAAACCCAAACTTTGGATGAAAAATGGACTCAAAAGTTTTTTCTTTATTAAAAGGCGACACGATTGTTTCCTATATGAGATAATATTTTTTTTCCTCCCGTATTTTTTTATTTTTTCATAGGAAAATGAATTCTATGACACAAGAGAGGAAACGAGTGTCGTGTGTAAGCAACTAGCTCTAAATAGTGGAACATACCTATGATCAACATAGGGAAGTGCATGTGGAAAATGGACACTCGGGGGAATGTTTCCTCTTAGGTTACATTGTGTCAAGCTTCAAAGGATATAAACAAGGATATTCTTGGCTAGTGATACAAATTGTTGAGGTAAGAGGCTTATAATCAGAAAGTGGGAACTGACAATAGGCTCAATAATTCAAGAAAAATAATGGAATACAATTACAACTTAACTCCAAAGAATGTACTTTTTCGTAGATTTAGTCCCCTAGGCCCGAAAAAGTATAAAAAAATACCCAAGAGAACTCTTTTAGCTAATATTGACTAGAGTGTTCATTTTTTGAAATTAGTCTACTTGCTCTGAAAAAGGGTTAAACTTAAACCAGATAGATGTCCTTTCAAAGCCATTTAACGAGTGTGAAAGAGACAAGTTCACTGGGAAATATTTTTTCTTTCTTTAGAGAGTCGGAAAAGAGCTTGACCAAGATAGGAGAAAACTATTCTAAGAAGCATATAATGGGGGAGGCCAAGGCTCCCGTGCATAACTTCTGTCAAAATCTAGCAACTCATAGGTAGCTGACAGAATCTTGGGAGAACCCAAAACTTGTCAAGCCGAGGAGGATAAAATACTTGCAGAGGATCCTTCATCTAATATATAGAATAATTTCCCTTATTTGGAAGGGTGCAGAAGAAGGAAGGTAAGTCTCTACAAGATCATTCCAATCAAAGAAAACCACCCTAGGACTTGGAGGAAGTGTACTCGAAGAGAGTGGAATGCTCCCTTGTTCAGAAGGTACAGAACTAGAAATGATAAGGACATGGTAGAAAGATGCATCACCCTCTAAAAGAAGAGTTATATTGACTAAGGATTTCATTAGCAATGTCACTTCCTTAGACTTGTCACTCTCCAAGAAAAGAGTGGGATCGAGTGAAGATTGCATCAACACGACCACTTCTTCAACCATTGGTTGAATAGGATGCGATACCACATGGTCAAGAGACACATCACTCCCCAAAATAGGAGTGGTGTCAGCTGAATATTCCATCGGTACGACCGTTGGTTGAACAGGATGCGAGCAAACATGGTCATGAGACGCATCACTCCCCAAAACAGGAGTGGCGTCAGAAAATATTGTATTGGAATGATCGTTGGTTTAATAGGATGCAAGAAAACATGGTCAAGAGATGCATCACCCCCGAAAACAAGAGTGGTGTCGATCAAAGATTACATCGGTACAATTTTTGTATCAAACAAAGAAGTTGTGAAACCAAATACGACTCGGAACCTGAAGGGCTACTAGATAAGGACTCTGCTTCTCGTACCACTATAGTAGCAGGGAAAAAATGGTGATCTCCTTTGCAAAGCCTAAAAAGGAAATTGGGAATACGTCCTATACGTCGAGGCTTCTCAATAGTATGAATGACCCCAGCATGACTTGCATTGGTTGGTGACATGCTCCCGGCATGACTTGCAGAGGCTAGTAGATTGTCTTTAGCATGACTTGCATAGGTTGTTGACGAACCTCCAACATGACTAACAGAGGTTGGTGATGAATCTCCAACATGACTAGTAGTGGTTGGTGAATTATGTGCAGTGTGACTATTAGTGACTAGAATTGTGCCCCCAACATGACATGCACAAACAAAAATTGGTGGGAGTTTTTGAAATAAATGGGCATGGTAAACAGTGGATATTCAAATGATTTTTGTTGAATAATGGAAATGTTGATTTTAAAGTCAATGAATGTTATTTCTTGTACATAACAGTAATATCCCCATCCTCGTTCATTGTCTCATTTTTTCTCATTATATGCCCACCACCTTCCCAGATACATTTAATTTATCCCATGTTCTGTTATTATGAATTTCATTCAAAAGGATTGGATGATCACTTGCATTGGAAATTTTGATATGGAGACATTTTTTTTATAAAGAAAAGGGCCTTGAATTTTGTTTGAACAATATTCATTTGTTGGTTCCCGTCCATCCTACCATTTTTCATTCATTACAAATCCCCTCATCTTCCCAATGACCATTTCATTCCCTGTTCAAATTGCAATTGATAAGTGAATTCAGAATGTGGTGAGTTATATCAATGGATGGATTGCATATGCTTCTACTGTGAATGATAGAACCAACATATTGATTTTATTTAGGTAGAGTATTAGTGAATGGACTATTAAGAGTTTTCATATTATGATGGAAATATTTCTTCAGGATGAGTTTTTTTAGCAGGGGCAGCAATGAAAGAGGTGAAAACAGAGGTAGAGGAAATAATTGGCAAAGAGGCCATAGAAGGCCATGATTTTCAATACATTTTGACGTTGATACGCAAGAACTGAATCAACTTTTCCAAGATGGGATTTTCAATCTAGTTGGCCAAGGAATTTTGCAACCTAGACCTGAGAGGCCTCCTTTCTAGCCACATTAAAATTTCTATGGTATCCATGTCCCCCCTCATGTTTCTATGCATCCAGAGCCACCTACCGATGATGGTTGGAAAGAGATTTCCCATCATCCTCTTGCACATCATCATGGTTAGCCTACAATATAGTTTCCATTTCCCCCTCCTACATTGTCATTCAACCCAAATTCTCAAGCTAATCATGTTGCCTCACCAATACAGTCCTCTCATGAAAGAAAGATATTAAAAACTGTCTTCCCCGAGAAAGAATTAGATAAAGGAAAAGGTTTGGATAATCCCTCCAAGTCTTCCAAAGACTCTTCTAAATCATTGTCCTCTCATCTCCACCTCAAAGAGAGTTTCTCCCATGTCATCAATGAAATCCACCCACAAGTTTCCAATCAATTGAAGGATGTTGCACAGGACAAATCAGAAAAAAGGATCAAAAGAAGGCAACATTGAAAAGAGGCAAAACGCCTCTCACAACAAATATGGGTTTTAATTCTTTTTAATGTTATTTTCTTTTGAGGACATATTTTATTAGTATGATGACAAAATGTTTTGGACAACAGGGATATGATTTTATTTTTGGCTATAGTCATGTTTTATTTTGATACTGTTATACCCTAGCCTAGGGATAACTAAGGCGATCACGTCTCGAGGCCTAGAGGTCCTAGACATGGAGTACCGAGATCCAGGCAACTTGAGCATGGCCCCATAGGGCCCCTATTTTATTTAGTGCAATCCACTTATCACCAACAACAGTATCCATCACACCAACCTAGTCCTGGAGTAGTGGTGAGTCTTTCTCCATGAGATAATGAGTCTGGGTATCATGGTATGTATCACTCTGATTTTTGAAGAACTTGAATATGTTGGATTAAATCCTTATTCATGTCATGACATTTTCTTGGAAATTATTCTTTTTGCCTCGTTCATACCTCGAAGGGTGACATGGTTCCCTAGTAAGTTGATTTCCCTTTAGGATGGATTGCTATTGGGTGGATATGTGAAAATTCATCGTATTTTCCCTCCATACCTACCACTTTCCATCTTTATTCCTTTCATCTCCCCTATCCAGTTTTGGGAATTGGGATTGGCTACACTAGAAAGGGTTGTACCTTACCTTTTGGGAAGAAGGGGATAAAATACCAGAGGGTAAAACTAGATTGAAAGAGTTAAAATCCAATGTTTAAACCTTTGAGATGCTTCTCCTAGGGATCCCTGAGAAATCAATGAAAATATTCTCAGTAGAAAAGGGGACCCATAAGATAACATAAACACTCAAGGTACTAGTTGATGGATAGGAGGTATCATCATGAGCCGACCTATTATGACCATGGGCATGTAGCGGTATGACACTACCACCTATCTAGTCACCAAGCCATGGTAGTGGCTTTTGGTGGCATAGCCAAGAGAAAGGGGGTATCATCACGAGCCACCCTTCTCATTTTTGTGAACTTTTTGTGGATAACATTGTTACCTCTAGTCATCAAGCCAGGAAAATGGCCCTCAACTATTTCCTTCAAGCACAAGAGAAAAAGAGAAAAAGATAAAAATAAATAAATCTAAGAGTACAAGGAAATGAATGGGATAGAAAACAATTTCATTTATGACAAGGTACAATTCTCCCTCTACAAAGGCACCCACATGTAAGACTTTACATTTCCCTATTATTACATGCACCCCATGCCACATCATACATGTACATGACTTGGACTAGATCCCACCTAGGAAACACCCCAAATTTAAGAGAGGTTAGCCCAATAGGACACCCTGAGACCTTCTCCAAACCTAACTTGTCAAATTGCATAACGTCTTTGAGCATTTTTCTGGGTTAATGGGGGTTCGATGCACATGTTTGGGTAATTTGATTAATGGATTTGATTTACATTCTATGATCCCTGTGACTTATGAACCCCTTGGAGTGCGTACTTGTTGTTTCTGCGGGACCTTTCCCAGTGGACAAGTACACATGACAAAATGATTATCTCAGACCTTCATGGGGATTAAATCCCACATATGGATGTTGAAACCCCAACTAGGCGTAAGAAGAAATTGAAAACTTGCACCGGAAGTAAGAAGGAGATAATGCGTTATACAGTGAGAAAATTTTCCTGAGTTGGAGATGGATGTTATCCCCTAGACTAGGGATAACTAAGGAGATAATGTCTTGAGTCCCAAAGGTCCTAGACATGCAGTAGCAAGATCCAAACAACTTGAGCATGGACCCAAAGGGCCCCTCCTTTCTTCAGTGCAGTCCACTTATCACCAGCAGCAGTATACATCACACCAGCTTGGTCCTAGAGTAGTGGTGAGTCTTGATCCATGAGGTAATGTCTTGGTATCCTGGTATGTATCACTCTGATTTTTGAAGCACTTGAATATGTTGTATTAAATCCTACTTCATTTCATGAAGTTTTCTTGGAAATTATGTTCTTTTCCTCGTTCATACCTAGAAGGGTGACATGGTTCCCTAGTAAGTTGATTTCCCTTTAAGATGGGTTTATACATGGCGGATCTATGAAAATTCATCGTCCATTCCCTCCATACTTACCACTTTCCATATTTATTCCTTTCATCTCCCCTACCCTTGTTTTTGCATTGGGATTGGCTACACTAGGAAGGGTTGTACCTTACCTTGTGGGAAGAAGGGGCTAAAGGCCCAGAGGGTAAAAGTAGATGGAAAACGTTAAAATCCAATGTTGAAAACTTCGAGATGATTTTCCCAGGGATCCCTGAGAAAGAAGTGAAAATCTTCTCAGTGGAAAATGGGACCCATAAGATAATATAAACACTCAAGGTACGAGTTGATGGATAGGAGGTATCATCATGATATGGCCTATTATGACCATGGGCATGTAGCGATATGACACTACCACCTATCAGGTCACCAAGCCATGGTAGTGGCTCTTGGTGGCAGAGCCAAGAGAAAGGGGGTCTCATCACGAGCCAACCTTCTCATTTCCGTGAAATGTTTGTGGATAACACTTTCTCCTTTGGTCATCAAGCCAGGATAGTGGCCCTAAACTATTTCCTTGAATCACAAGAGAAAAAGATCAAAATAAATAAAGATAATAGTAAAAGGAAATGAATGACCCAGGAAACAATTGCATTTATGACAAGGTGCAACTCACCCTCTACAAAGGCACCCACAATTAAGACTTTATATTTCCCTCTTATTACATGCACCCCATGCCACCTCATACATTTACATGACTTGGACTACATACCACCTGGGAAACACCCCCTATTTAAGAGAGGTTATCCCAATAGGACATCGTCATGCAACATTCTCCAAACCTAACTTGTCAAATTTCATAATTTCTTTGAGCATTTGTTTGGGTTAAGGGAGGTTTGATGCACATGTTTGGGTAATTTGATTATTGGTTGTGATTTACATTCTATGATCCCTGTGGCTTATGAACCCCTTGGAGGGCATACATTTTGTTGCTACAGGACCTTTCCCGGAGGATAGGTACACATGAGGGAATGATTAGCTCAGACCTTCATGGGGGATTAAATCCCGCCAATGGATTTTGAAACCCCAACTAGGGGTAAGAAGATATTTAAAACTTGCAGCAAGAGAAAGAAGGGCATTGCCTTTGGAGGACCCCTGGAAGACCTAGACCTAGGAGATATTGATTTTCCCACATGGACATTATCACTTGAGGGTCATGGACATCACCATGATAGCCCTAGACATCATCCATAGCTAGGGTTTCATCTCAAATGACATTTATGAGGCATTGGCACATATGAGCAGGGTTTCAGGCCTTTGGAGGCCCAACGTTTCACCTTCCATACCCGTTGTTCCATACTTTAGGCTCAATGCCACCCTAGAAGGGCATGACATCACCTGCAGAGTGAGTTTTAGATACAAATTAATTTTGTTTTGTCCATATTTAATTTGTGTAAAAAATTGGCCAGGTCGGCCTACTAATTATGAACTAGAATTAATTTTAAGTTAAATTTTGTATAAATAAGCAAAAAATGACATTCATTTTCATGACAACTTGTACTCGGAGACAAGAGGTCTGAAATTTGTGCCCTATTAGGGTTATTGGATGAAATTGTGAGGTGCCACTCTTGTTTAAGGCATGTATTTGCAACGTGTATCAATTTTTGGAGTTTTATGGTGATCTTGCATGGTATACTCATGATTATTCTTAGTGCAAGTAAGTAGAATTTGCATTATGTCATCTATTGAATGGCTTAAGGTATGTTTTTATTTTCTCATACAAGATTATGAAATTGCATGGTGTATTTAATGCTTGAACTAAAAAAGTTAAGTTGTTATTTTCATACTTTTTTATTTTACAAGATTTCACTAAACTGATCTAGTAACTAGTGAAACCCTAGAGCCCTAAATTTCTAGCACTCTAGAGGTTTGCATTTGGTTATTGTTGCATAAGTTTTACTGATAAAATATAGACAACAACAACAACATGGCGGAAAAGGCTTACTAGCCAACACAAATTGTATTCACTCCAATGTTACATATTTATAGTACAATGGGTGATGCCACCTCATAGAGAGATTTTCTCTAGATCCTAAAATCATGCATGATGACTAGGCTAGGCAATCTTAACTAAATCATTAGTCATCACTTGAGCATATATTACTAATATCCTAAATGAATAATACAAATATAGGTGACAATTTAGACTTAGTGATTGTTAAAGGTAAGCCATAGGCTAACAATCCCCCCCTCAATCACAAGTCCAATCAATAATACCAGCAATAAAGCATAAACTGGTATCAATTCCAAGTCTTCATACTGAAACTCCTAAGTTGAGCCTCAATGAAGAATTGCCTGAAAAACCACCAATCCAGATGTTGAACATGTTCATTTGAAATGAACTAGAAGAGAGCTGAGATATGGAAGTGAACAACTGCAATATCTGAACATTCCATGATTGCTTGACAATTTGATCAATTTTGCCAAGTATTTTAGCTAGAAGAATCTGATGTCTTCTGCTAATTGGTGAACATGTAGTATCACCACTCTACTATCAGTGTATCACTAAAAGTGATATCTGAATCTGTGGTTTGGGATAACCACTGACAAATTGATACCATGTATCTGATGGTTTTTGGATAACCACTAACCAATCTTGACACTTTTAGGTGTCCAACAACATCCCAATGTATAATGTGTATGATTCAATTGCAAGTCATTGAACCATAATCCTGTCAAATCCTTCCATCTCTGGAAAATCTCACTATGTAATCATGTGAACTAGGATGCATGCAAATTGTTTACTTAATGTAAACTCCAATCTGATGCGAGCGAACCAAGAGAAGTGAATCAACTTCTAGTCTGACACATCCCTGAAAATGCTTGACAACTCAATCAAATGCCAAGCTGCAATGCAGAAGGATCCTCTTGTCCTCTGCTAGGTCGAATGACAATCTATGTGAACCAAATGTTCACATCATTTCCCTCAAAATCTATATGATTCAACTTAAACTTATTGAACCATAATTCTGCCAAAGTCTGTCATCTACAAACCGCAGTTGCCCATTTGGCAAATTTCATGCCCATCTGGCATACTTGATGTTTGTTGTTGTCGAAAATTTTTGTCTGACAACCAATTCCATCATCAATTCCCCCCTTTGTCAGGTGAAAGGAGAGACCACAAGTGGTTTCATGAACCATTCTCACTAGAATTTTGAACTCCCCCCCTTAAGGTGCATGAGAGTTACATCATTATACTCCCCCCTTCTAGGCTCAAGAGAGTACCATACTTGTTTCATTTGAGTACAACACAAAGTGGGCATGTGGAAACAACCACATGTTATCTCATTCCATGAGGGCCATGCTTGAAAGCTATGCCATAAGGGGACCACTTTTGTGAGGTACAAAAATGTTATGTGCTACAAGATTGGTCTTTACTCGAGATTGAATTCTACGATAAGACTTATATAATCACTTGGTTGTTGATGACCATTGCCAAGGATCAATCCACTCATAGTGAATTTTCAATCTTGCAGGTTTCTTTAGTGTTGAACATCTGTCTGAAGAATGGTTATGCTTGCCACAATGGTGGCAAGGATGGAGATCAAAACACTGATTCTCCTTGTGACCAAATCGATTACAATGTTGGCACTTATCATTCTGATGCTGAACTTGAACAAGTGAAAGTGAATCTTCTTGAAGGAATCCAACACTTTGGAACTTGATTGGTCTAGAATAATCAGGAATATGAAAGGTAACTTCCTTGTCATATCCAAGTCCTGTTCTATTCTTTTTGTAAATGATTTCTTCCCAAGGTCTGATAATGGGATTGGAAAGAGTATTATGAACCTATTGCTTTGAAATTCATGGAATTGGATTTACTACATGTTGATGCATCATTGAAAGGTTTTCTTCACTGAAATCAAAAGAAAACTCTTGAAATGTAGGTTCATGAATAGATTCAACTTCGTCTGAAACTGATTCTAAGGTTGTATCACTGTGTTGTTCCTTCACTGACTATTGATCAAAAACATCATCTTAGAGAGGGTTGTGCTGAACAAAAACTAGTTCAGAACACTTTACTGGTTGTTTATTTTTGAGATCAGTCAACTCATCATTCAATAGTTGGGATAGAGATTGTAGAAGTCTAACTTTATCTTGCGTCACTTGCAAACAAGTTAGCACTGATTGAAGAGTTGTTTTGTTCAATAGCACTGTGTTGTCTTCAGTGGTGTTTATTAGAGTGTTCAGTAACTCTAATAATTCTATATTTCGAGCCATTTAAAAACACTAAATGAGGTCTCTTTGTGAAGGTAGATCCTGATTACAATTTGACTCGACAGAAGAAGGTTTATTTGAAACTCGCTCACTTGAATAGCTCACTTGAACTTCACGCTCGCTTGAATTTGTTTGCTTGAACTTGATTCCAAGAAGTTGAGGAAGTCGGTTACCACCAAAAATGCATCCCAAAGTATTACAATGATATGAGTTTCAAGTACTCATCCTTGTCAATTACGACTCAAAATGACTCTAGGGTGTCGAGCTCAGCTGAAAATGCACCTTATGACAAATTAAATTCAACTCAACTTGATTTTAAAAGACAAGTAAACTTACAAAAGGACAATTTGCAAGTTACAATAAATCATGATTTCAAAGTTGAATTGATCTTTAAATTGATGATGCTTTGAATCCTTGATTATGATCTTGATGTGACCAATGTTGATGTGAATGCCAATTTGATATCTTCTTTGCTTCTTAATTGAGAGCTTTGATTATGCTTGAATGTATGTGCTTCAATGGAACCATGCTTATTTCATTAACCATGCTTATTTCATTAACCTTGTTTGTACTCCATGTATGTGGGATAACGTCAAAACTAGACGTAAAGTAGCTCATAAGACAACCATTAAAAAATCACCAGCACACACTACACAAGGTGTACCTAAGATCCCCTTATTAAATTTCAGGCAGATCTAGGATACAGAGAAAAAAAAAATTTATTTTATTCAGATGTCTTCTTGTCACATCACCCAAATACAATTATCTCTTAACACTAAAGAGAAATTTTCTTTCCATGAAAATTTAAATTTTGTATATTTTCTTTTTATACCAATTACAAAGTTCTTCCACTCTTTTTCAACGAGGAGAGGAGATAAGCTCTTTTAATAAAAAAGGAAGCCTTGAACCTTAAAAAAAAAATATTAAAAAACCTAGTCCATGATCGTGGATATGAATATTTCACATGTTTATAATGCAATGAACAATATTTGAAAACTTACACGTGGCCCTGGTTATAGTCGTGTTGATCCTGAGGCATTTATTTTTAGATCTACAGGCGAATTTAAGGCGATTACAGGAGCTGGAGAACGCATGCAAAATCTGACAATCACATGCAAACTTGATTTAGTTCACCCTCTTTGGACATAGAAACCCATGAAATCCATCTGATCATAGTTCTCTGGATGTTCCTTGCTACGTGTGATTTTGTTGGATTGTGTGTTGAATGCTTAACAAATTTGTGGGGCGAGCTAGAGATCAATTGTTCTACAAAAATCGTTGCAAATTAAATCTGGAAGTGGAAGTGGAAGTGGATCGATCTGGAAAATCTAGCACAACAAATCTGGCATACAATGGATCTTGAAAACTGATAGAAGTCATTACACCTAGCAAATTTGGCATTCACTGGATCATTTGAACCAAATTGTAGGCCACAAGATTCGCAAGTTGGAGCAACGTGGAGGCACCAAAAATAATAAAATGTGGAAGCCAAACTATCTTTGTGGTTCTGATTGGTGCTTGCTATAGAGTCTTGTTGATATTTATTTCTCCCTTATAACTTCACATTGATATTTCTCATCAAGATCTATGAGATGTGCATCATCTACAATGGTTTTCTCCAGTTCAAATAAGATTTCAAATTCAACACTAGAGACAACAACAACCACTTTTGCAACATTTAATATCACTGCCCTCTGAAAATATCTATGGTGGAATGTCGTTGGAACATCTTTTTCCCTCTGGCCTCTCACATGATCCTATGGCTTTAAATTTAATTAAAACGCAGCAGCAATATCAACTATTACTTTCTCAGCTTCAGTCATGTTCTCAGGATTCAATAAGTTACCTGGAACTCTCGTGTGAGGATTGCACTGGGCACCACTCAGGCTCTAGAGTATTTGCATGAAGTTTCTTCATTGAGCAGCTTGAGGAGGATCCTAGAAAATTCTTGCCAAATCGAGCCAGTAATTTGACTCACACAGTCAAAGATCCATGCCCTCTGCCAGATTCGAGCCATAGACCCACTTAAAAATATTAGTTGTGCTATATCAGTGAACGATATTGATTATATGAAGCTCCCTTCAACAATGATGTCCAATATCTCCACCTTTGTGTCTCTTTCATTAAAAAATAAATTTGTCCCACAGATTTTCTAATGATTTCATTCAACAAATTGATGTCGCCTTCATCGCTTTAAGACTAAGGATCTCTACTGCAGATCGGATATGGAAATCCATCCAACAACATAGCGTTGTATCAAACAATGATGAATCTCTCATGCAATTTCTCAGATCTAGCAATACATACAATAACATAGCGTTGTATCAAACAATGATGAATCTCTCATGCAATTTCTCTAGCAGTGTACATATTTCACCCATGGTGAATGATTAATCTCCCAATGCTCAACTCTTCACATGACTCCTTGAAATTCAGGGTTTAGGTTCTCACAGTGTGGGGATGATATATTGAATCGGTGACAGAAGCCAGTAAGCATACAACAAGGGTGAATCATCAAAGAGAATTTTGTGGATACAGGCAATGATTACATTCTAGATTAAGATAATGAGGCTATCAATAGCCCAAGTTTTGACTGTGAATAATCTACAAATCTAGGACTTGTAGAAAAATATATGTACATATAAAAAATATTCACCTCTGGTTATTGGGTAGATGCACATCGATGATTTTCTAGATCGATGGTTGCTTATATTTCTCGTTGGCTCTAGATTGCGTGAATACAAAAGAGTAGTCACTCGAACACCAAATCGTTCCAACTCTGGCTGCTTCTCTCTTTTACTATATGTTCATCTTAATATCATTTGTTGCACCTCATCTCTCAATTCCAAACTTCAACATGTGATGATTCCAATTCTTGTTGCGCGTGTTATCTCTGACTTCATGAATAAAGGTCGTTCCTTGTACATGAATCTCCCGATCTTTAAATTTTCATCCGCCATTCCTCTCCACTCTTGTAAAAAAGAATTGTTTTACATGTATAGAGACCTCAACTAACATTATGATCTAATGCTAGTACTCTGAGATGTATTTCTCATACAGAATCAGCTTCCTCAAATGGAAGATAAATACAATAGATCATTAATTCCATATTGCACATACACAGACATTTACTCTTCTCGCTAATGAGGTTTACTCAAAGACTTAGAATCTCTCACACATTCACACTTAAATTCTAAAATTATCCAACAAGATCACACATGGAATATGAAATTCTGAAATTCACACAACAAAATATGAAATTCTATTCATTTCATAATTTGTACATACATAATAAACGTCTGACTCTTACTTCTTCATAGCATGATCTTCGTTTGGTTGGCCATTCTTCTTCGTCCATATTTTACATTAATTTATCATTATTTTTCACCATCACTAGTTGATCTATAACTCAGATCTCACTCCTCACCTTCCATGGAAACTACCAGGGTGAAGCTATTAGGCCCTTAAGACCATAAGAGCTCTGATATTTTCATCATATTTTCACCATGTCTCTGATACCAATTGATAAAATATAGACAAGAACAACAACATGGTGGAAAAGGCTCACTAGCTAACACAAATTGTATTCACTCCAATGTTACATATTTATAGTACAATGGGTGATGCCACCTCATAGAGAGATTTTCTCTAGATCCTTAAAATCATGCATGATGACTAGGCTAGGCAATCTTAAGTAAATCATTAGTCATCACTTGAGGATATATTACTAATATCCAAAATGAATAATACAAATATAGGTGACAATTTAGACTTAGTGATTGGTAAAGGTAAGCCATAGGCTAACATTTACTCCATAAAAAGGATAAGGAGAGCAAGGCGCTAGGGCCTAGAATTGCCTACACCCTAGAATTTTGTCTCTCGAGTTCAAAGTCTAGGAGGACTTAAGTTACTACTTCTCCTATGTTTTTTCCCTCTTAGAATTTTGTGCATCATCACTAATTTTCATCCTTAGAAGAAGTTTCCCTCCTTGACACCGTTACCCTAAGAAGGCACTAGTTCTCTTCTCTTACTTCTTGACAAGACTCAACTAAAAATCCTTTACTTCATACTCTACTAATTTTCTAACCTAGTCGAGAAATACTAGAAACTAATTTGTTGATGTCATAATCAGTGCTACAACTATCATTTTGTAGCTTATATTAGCTTACTAACCATCTAAGCCATCCAAAAAATTGTATAAGGCAAGGTGTTATCAATAAGTGTTAAAGTGTATGTTTAATTTCCTTTTTAGAGTGAAAATTCCAAAGTTGTTACCGTTGTCATAATTGTTGTTACATCCTGTTGGAAATACTAAAACAACTAAGAGGGGGGGGGGGTGAATCAGTTGTATGTGAGCTTAAACAATTTTATACTTATTAAACATTGTTAATCTCTCTTCATGTGGTCATCAACAGTATACAACATATGAACAGTAAAAATAAAGACCATCAGTCACACATAAAGTACACACAGAGACAGATTTTCACGAGGAAACCCATAAAGGGAGAAAACCTCTTCTTCTTCAAAATGATAGGCAGTCTTTTTCAGTTCTGTACAT
>ML800330.1:133836-166967 GCA_009831015.1 Picea engelmannii
TTCTTCTTCGAAATGATAGGTAGTCTTTTTCAGTTCTGTACATCATTTACAATTGAGCACCAACTCAATGTGAGGTTGCTACCTCTGTTTTACAAGCTGCAACTTGTTTGAGAGCTCCAACTCTCTGGTTTCTCTAGCACCCATTAGAAGGAAGCACCAACTCCCTGAGTATTCTAGCACTAACTGGATGGAAGCACCAACTTCTTGAACGTTCTAGCACCAACTGGATGGAAGCACCAAATTCCAGTTACACAGGGTCCAACCTGCATAACAGAGAACACCTGTTCTCCCTAGCACCACCCTGCCACCCTAGTTTCTTTGGCTGCAACCAGATGGAAGCTACAACTTTCTGTGTTCAAGCACCCACTTGAACTTTTGAGGACAACAGTCCTCCCGAGCACCTCCCAACCTCCCTAATTTATAATCAATAATGAATACATAGACAACTACTCAGATAAATCAAGTCTTACCAATCTTTCTCTGTATCTGATCTTCAACAACCTATTCTGCAATTCTTTTCTTCTTTTATTTGTTTAGCATGCCTGCTCTGCATCACCTTTTCTGTCATTCTGCTCTGCTTCTATTCTGTTGGTCATTTTGCTCTGCATCTGTTCTGCATTTCATCTCATTCTGCACATTTTCTTCATTTCTTGCTATGCCTCTTCTCATTTTCTTTTTCTTTCTGTTTACTCATTTTTCATTCAGAACAACCAACCACATACAATGTCACTCATTTTCTTTTATACACCCTGCCTTGACAATTCCACTTCCCATCTCCTTTGGCAAGAACAATGACAACGGTCCCTGTAACTGAAACGTTAACACATTTACAATCACGAGTCCGTTTCACTTAACATATTCGTAACAAAGGAATTAACTGCAAGAAGGAACTGTAACCCTCCGATCACAATCAAGGTTTAGCCGCACCGTTGGATTATCTTTATTATTCTTGCCTTTTAAATCGGGTTTCGGCATTCTTCATGTTCAATGTTCTTTTCACTTATAAATCTCGATACACAAAATTCCATATATCAGTCGAATCAACGATCCAGATGTAATTTTGTCTCAATGGCTATGATTATGTCACGATATCGCATATCGCGATTTCGCAATTCATGTTGCAATCCTTACCATATCCCGATTCACGAAACTCCGATGTAGAGTTTGATCAATGGTCCGGGTGCGATCTTGTCTCAATGGTTACAATTATGTCACGATATCGCGTATCGCGATTTCGGCATTTCTAATGTTGCAAGTTCTTGTCACTTCCAAATCGTGATCCCTGAAACTCAGATGAGAGGTCAGATCAACGGTCCTGATCATTTCTGGATCTGATGGTATGGATTCAATCGCGATTTCGCATATCGCGAAATCAGAGTTTTCGTTGCATTGTGTTCTTTGCATAATGAAATCTCGATCCCCGATAATCCAATACGGGCTGTGATCAACGGTCCAAATCACTTCTTATCCAACGGCTATGATTCCATCGCAAAATCGCATATCGCGATTTCGGGTTTCTCGTTGTCAAGAGATTTTGACATTTCAAAGTCCCGATCCCCGATCCCCGATACTCCATGCAGAGATTCAATGGTCTAGATCACTTCTAGATCGACGGCTCAGATTAGATCTCGCGATTTTTCACATCGCGATTACTCCCACTTCTCCTTGTACTTTAAAGGGTGTGCAGGTTATCTTTGATCCGACGATGATCGGGTCTTGCGCTTGGATCTAATGGTCACTGAGTCATCTCCACAACCATAACTGTACTCGCACTCCATGCAGAGATTCAACAGTCCAGGTCACTTCTAGCTCGACGGCTGTGATAAAATCGCGAAATTGCATATCGCGATTTCAGAGTTTTCGTTGTAATTGACCACGGGACTCGTGAAACTCCGATTCCCGATTCTCCGATGAGCAAAACTCCGATAGCACTCGATCCTTTGCCACCTGTCCTTGCAAATGGACGGTCCCTATTCCTCCGGGATTTCTCCTCTGCACAGTAGGACTTAACCCCTGCACTTAACCTCTGCGCAGCTTCTGCAGATCTGACAGCTATCGGCCTTTCGGGAAATTTGAATGGGATCCAATAGTCACCATCTTCCTTCTCCTCTGCAAACTCCTGTATCTCGATCTTTGTTGCGCGCGTCTTCTCCATGCTGTTCCTCCTGAGCTTTTACGTTCAAATCTCTTATCCTTCCATCTCCACTGTTGTCATCAATGAAAAGCATTCGCTGTCTGTTCACTGAATTTTCCAACACATCCATTGTTGCATCCCCTAATAGCCCTAAAATCATCCATAAATCCATTGGGAATTTGTACTAAGAAAACTATAATCATTGGATATTCAAGTAGTGTCTTATTTCTCTATTATAGTACTTTTCTGAATTCATTTCCATTGTTGTCATCATCATTTATTAATTTTTTTATAAATGTTTGGACAACCATTTAAGTCATTTATTGACTTGTGTTTATCTTGAAAATTGTGAGTGACAAAGCATTATCAAGTTTGCAAGACTCTTATATCTCTTCCTTGTCATTATAACTTGCACCTTTCAATATACATTGTTGCTACTTTAATCTCACTTTTATTATATAGTAACTTGTTCATGGAACATATAATTTGTTTAAGAAGTCATTGATTATAATTGTTGCTACTAAATTTTGATGTTTCATTGGTAAAGGGCAGGTACAAACCCATTTTCATTTTCCCTTGTCCCTTTCAATTTCACCAAAGTGACTTCTTCTGTTGAGTGACCTATAGAGAGGGTTTGGTTTTCACCGTATATTTTTTCCCTTCATCAAACAACTAGGTCCTAGGATGTCTCTCTTGGAATGAGGCTTTCCTCCTCCTAAAGAGAAAGAGGTACCCTATTGGGGTGATAGTGATAGGATTACCTCTATGTTACATCAATCTAGGCCTACTTTGCTTTAGGCTTTGTGAAAGTATAGATTGTGCAATAACATATACTAAAGTATTTGACTATTTATATGAGGATGGGGAAAGGTGCAAGTTATAATGACAAGGAAGAGATACAAGAGTCTTGCAAACTTGATAATTAACTCAAATATTTGTCTTGTAACTCCCATCCTCATATAAATAGTCAAATACTTTAGTATCTGTTATCGCACAATATATACTATCCCAAAGCCTAAAGGAAAGTAGGCCTAGACTGACGCAACACAGAGGTAATCCTATCACTATCACCCCAATAGGGTACCTCTTTCTCTTTAGGAGGAGGAAAGCTTCATTCCAAGGGAGACGTCCCATGACCTAGTTGTTTGATGAAGGGAAAAAAGATACGGTGAAAACCAACCCCTCTCTATAGGTCACTCAACATAAGAATTCACTTTGGTGAAATTGAAAGTGACAAGGGAAAATGAAAATGGGATTGTACCTACCCTTTACCAATGAAACATCAAAAGTTATTAGCAACAATTATAATCAATGACTTCTTAAACAAATTATATGTTCCCTGAACAAGTTACTATATAGTAAAAGTGAGATTACAGTAGCAACAATGTATCTTGAAAGGTGAAAAGTGTCCTATAATGATAGGAGACCTGATGATTCAGATGTGATTGGTGGGTCTCATGATGGAGTTCCTAGCTTGCTGGTCTTGTTGTCTCTTGAAATAAATTTTCCCAAGTTATGATCATTAGGTGATAGGATGGATCATTAGTTGAAATATTTTTGTTATTCTTGAGTTAAGTGTCTTTAAGATGAGTTTTAGATTTATCTTTTCAAAAAGTGACGAGTCTATGCTTTTATTTAGAAAAAACTCTAAAATTTCACTTTCGGCAGCTAAAGGCTATTTTTCAAATTATTCTAATCTGTCGAAAGATGTCACTTTCAATAGCTAAAATGGCATGTGTGAGGCGCTCTAAGTTAACGAAAGAACAGAGTTGGCTAACGGTCAGACTATTCCATCAGACTCTCAAACCGCCATCAGTACACAACATCATCATCTCAAATGCTACCGAAATTAACTAGAATTGGATCATGATACGATATGGGAAAGTAATTGTTTGTCTGATATGATTATTTAGTGAGATCTATTTAATCCTAATATAGTAGATCCAATCCCCATAATACCACATCATTCGTCTTTACCTGATCTATCACGTGGTTTTTCATCCTCGTCGAATGATGCAATCATCACTGTGATTTGAGTTTCATTCTTTATCAAGGTTTTTCATTCAAATCTTTTCCCCCATATCACACATTTTTCCTCTTCCCGAACTTCAATTCGTCCCCTATCAGCACCACTGTGTCTCCCCAAGCCCGATTTTGCAGGTATTAACAACTATTATTGTAGATGAAGAAGGGAGGAGCTCTGCTCAGGAAGGAGCTCAATGACATAACATATATGGAATCTCACCCTGAGATTTGCCAGATGTTCAGAGATGATGGCTTCTACAGGTTTTGTGAAAATCTCCAAGGATTTCATCAAGGTGTGGCTGAGGAATTTGCATTGACCTTTGATGGAGCACAGGACAGAGTTGGAACAATTGAGGTACAGGTTAATGAAGCCATTGTTGCAGCAATGACAAAGATGCCTAGGACTGGTGAAAGATGAGTCAAATCAACCACTACTAAGGACATTGAATTCAGGTCTTATCTCAAGCTTGAACAAAAATGTATCACTTGGAAGAAAGATATCCCTAGAACCTTCTTGGAAGAAAAGTGGCAACATTTTCTTAAAGAAATTCAGGTATACATCACATGTGAAGGCAGATATGGTAGAGTAATGCTCTACCATTTCAAGCTTATGAACCATTTTACAGGTAGATTCCCTTTGAATCTGCCCTTCTACCTTCACAAAATCTTGAAAAAAATGACACACCAGGTCCATGCCAAACCTAGAAAGGTACAGGGTAGGCTCTACCATCATAGCCTCATTAAGCTTATAGTGCTTGAAGAATTGCAGAGGAGTAATAAGACTTGGGAGCATCTTCTTTTCTGGGGAGAATTTGAGCTAGAACCCCAGCCCAAGAACAAGAACAAGACCTCATCCAATAAATCTTCTACACCCATGAGCAGTAAAAGGAAAAGAAGAGTTATATCCCAGTACAAATAGAGGATCCACTTTCTTCTTCTATGTCTAAGAGAGCTAAAAAGAAGCTTGATTTCAGTCAAGCTACAGAAGAGCAAGCTAGTGCCCCTGACAAAAATGTCTTGAATATTCCTTATACAGATTCAGAGGAGGATTTAGAGTCAGTAGAAGGAGAGGTTCTTGAGCAAGCTTCTTTTGAAGAAGCACTTTTTTCACCAGAGTTTCCAGACCTGGAGATTCTTGAAGCATCAACAAGAAGAGAAAAGAAGTCAGCATCAAAGATTGAAAAGATTAAAGAAGAAATATCAGAGATGAAGTTGCTTGAGAGGGTCATTAAATCCCAAAACCAGACTATAAGCAACACATCAGATGAGGTAAGAGATTGTTTTGAAAGGTTAGCTAAAATGCATGTAAAGGAACATAAGAGGAATAAGAAATTGCTCAAGGAGAATCGTAAGTTGCTTAAAATGGTTAGAGGTTTAAGGATCAAACTAAGGCTTAAAAATCCTAAGCCAAGAGTACATCCTGATTTAAAAGCTCTAGCAGAAGTTGTTGAGAACCTAAATAAGGATCCTATAGAGTAGGTAGATCGGAGAAAATCCATTTTTGTAGTTTTGAAAGGTTGTGGAAAACTCAGGATTTTCGACAACTTATTCATTTTCCTCAAAGAGCTATTAGTTGTCGAAAGATCTACTTTCGGCAGCTAATCCTACTCTGTTTTATACCTGTAAGCCACCGAAAATGCATAAACTGGTAGAATGCTCATATTTTTGCTCAGATTGAAGATATTTGTTTCCAGATCATCTGGAAGGGGTTCCAAATGAAAGATAAAGATTAAAAGGACACAGATCATCATCCATTTCCAGTTTCAATTTTTGGTTAAAAACTGCTTATTAGTCAAAACAGGATTTCGAAATGCCTTGTCATCACTTGGAAAGTTATTGAAGATATCAGATAGTGTTGAATGTTGTCGAATATTGTTGAAGATATAGTTGATAAGGGTTGACCCTTAAATCAAGACTAAATTAGACATATCATACTAGTTTTGATTTTATTCGATTTTAAGTATTTCAGATCCATTTTTATAGGATCTTGAACTGTTATGTAAAGGCTATAAATCCTATGACTTTGAATAAAAGTGGGTTGGACTTGGGATGACCTAAATGTAAAAATGATCACAGTCTTTAATTGACTATAATGAATGAATACTAAGACTTTATTTTCATATTCTCGTGTCATTCTCTGTGGTGAAGTGTTTCTGATGTAAATTGTTATTCCCTTATTTCTCATATTGTTTTCTTTCTTTATCATTTATAAGAAGATTATGTTTCAGGATTTGTCTTAGACACCTTGATCTGGCTTTAAATTATATAAATGTTTTCTTCTGAAAATTGGATGTAGAATTCAGATGAGCTCTACTCTGCATTTAAATTGGACCCTAATCTATGCTTCTTTTCCATATCACAAATTATAAGAATCCCCTGATGTGACTATATTGCCTAGTTATATATGTCTCTATTGTTTATTCATTCAGTCATCTTTGATCTTTGACTCCATTTTTCCCAATGGTCCTTTTTATGTCTCAAAAAACCAATTCAAAATCCATAAACAAATCCATGCTCTGCATAACTAGCCTAATATCATGTTCAAAGATAGCTATATCAAACAGAGAGATCCCTCTCTGAGTCTTGGAGGGATAGATCCTTGACTCGTAGTGGTTTTGTGGTTACCCCTGTCGATTTCCTCCTCAGCTTGGGAAATTACAGGGTGATAACAGAATGGAAACCATACTAGGGAAATGTTTCCCCAGTAGTACACTTCAAAGTTCCAGATCTGATCACTGATTGTGGACATTGAATAGACACAAGAAGGCTAAGATCATTCACCTGGCGACTCCAATCTCCAAATCAGTTCAAATTCGAAGAATCCACTGGAGGAAGGACCCGAAACATGGAAAGGCAACCTGGAAAGATCGGGTATTTGAACTCAAATTGTATCCAAGATATCGTTGGCTTTATCTGTAATTGTATTCTCTCCTATTATTGTCTGGGTCAAGAATTAATTGTTGAAGCTCATAATGATCATAATCAAGATGAATAACCTCAAAGGATTCAACCTTTACCTATAGCTCTGGTATACACTCCCATATCTGTAGATAATCTAGTAAGACAAAAATATCGTGCTTCATCTCCTCCCATGGTTTAAATTCCAATTAACCATCAGCCCCTTTCTTTAACTCCTATAGCTGCAAAGATCCCAGACAGATACAGGCCCCTAGATTTGCGTCCTATTCTCCATGACTTCCCTGCCAATTATAACAATAATCTACCTAGATTTGATAGAGAGGATGCCAATATCACTGCTGAAAAACACATCCAGAGGTTTTAAGATTTCTTTGACCTTTATGAGGTTGAATATGATGATGTCTATATCAGGATGTTTGCCTTGTCTTTGCAAGGTAAAGTTAAAAACTGGTTTAAAATCCTTCCGGCTGCAAGCATCAGAAATTTTCATCAGTTCATGCAAGTTTTCTTAGATAGGTGGGTGATCATGGGAAATGTTTTCCTCGTCCTAGAAGAGTATCACCATTTGAAAAGAAGGCCCGAGGAGACAGTACAATAGTTCTCAACTAGGTTCAATAAGGTGTATCATTCAATACTTGTAGATGTAAGGCCACCTCCTGGTTTGGATCAATTGCATTACCCAAATGCCTTTGATCCAGAAATGGCGTTCCAGTTAAGAGAAAGATACTTTGCAACCCTTGAGGAAATGAAAAATGTTGCAGTTGACATAGAAGCTAATCTGTTGTACAAAAGGTCCAAGCTAAGAGCAGAGGAAAAGTCCAGAACTGAAAATAAGCGGATGCCATCTTCAGAAATGAAATTAGATATTCTGACCAACATAGTCAATGAGATGATGTAGAGGGTTATTAGAAATGATGAGCTTGTTGTTAAAGGACCACATGTGCCAATGGTTCTAGAATGAACAAGGATCAATGTTCCCAAAAAGTCTGCATCTCAACCATGGTATCAGGGACTGAATAATGATAGTTTCATGTACACAATCCACGATACAGTCAAAGATGAAGTTCAAAATCAGAAGATGGAGGAAGACTATCCTAATATGATATGCATGTTCAATGGAATTTCATCCATGGAGGATTCACCCAAGCTCGATTGGTACGATGAAAACCATGATCACAATGTAGAAAGTCTTGAGGTATGTGGACAGACTTTACCCTTATGCTTCTCTTCTTTTAAATTTTTGAAGGAAATTTTTGAACAAGTGGTAAATATCAAAGAAGGGAAACCTTTTGATGAGATAGTGAAGCATGTTAGTGTGGGTAAAAAGGACATTTCAGATCCAGGATTACAATCTCCAAGTTTATCCGATCTTCAAAGTTCAGGGAAAAATTCAGAGCTCGAAACAGAATTTGAAACTCTAGAATGTAATTCTGTACCATTAGAGGTTAATTCACTTCAAATTTTCAAGGGGGAAGGCACAAAATTTTTTCAAGAAAATGCAAACTACCTACCCTTATGTTTTTCCTCGCTCCTGAGAAAACATTGCCAATAGATTGTAAACATCAAGAAAGAGGAACATTCTAATGCATCAGTTGAGGAGAACAAGGATAATACTAAAGATGATCTAGAGGTACATCCATTAAATCTTTTTGAAGTCCAAATATCAAATGAAATCCCGAAGCCTGAAACAGGTGATGATATTATCCATTTTGATTCACTACCTTTGTGCTTTAATTCATTTCAAATTTTGAGAGGGAATCCTGGTCAGATTATAGTTGAAAGTCACAGTGTGAGCCATGAAGTACCAGTAGATCCAATGTCACCATTATCTAAAGCATTTTATGACCCAATAGATGATATTATGGATAATGTGTGTTTTCAAAGTTTGGTTTCATTTACTCCTAATGAATTAAAAAATTGTTACGATATGGATATGATCAAACAGTGTTCCCCACTATCTGGTTCAGCTGAAATATCAGTGCAAAACCCATCAGATGAAATACAAACACATCTTGAAATGTTTGAAGACTGGAAGAAATCGCGAGTAGTACAAGGTCAGGAGATGGAATTGACTGATTGCAAATGCCAAGAAACAACTCAGGTGTATTTGGATCCTATAGATATATATATGGGGAAGTTTTTCATGGAAGGGCCACAATACATTTTCAGCAGTTTTGTGGTTTTTCAGATTGATCAATTTTCATGTAAGGGAGATGAAGATAGAAATCCTTATCACATATCATTACCAGATCTACATCCGAGTTTGGTGAGGATTAGTGAAAGAGCCCAGGTTTCAGATCCAATTTTTTACTGGTTATACTAGATATCTCATATTGATTAGGGTCAAGCATTCTCAAGATTAGAATAGGATGTATGTATATAAATAAGATCATCAGATCAACATTTTATCACATTTACCATATGTAAATAATCTTGCTGGACAAGAATGTCATTTATTTTGTTTTATGTTTTACTTCAAAGACTCATTCAAGGTCAGAATGGATAATCAGTTGATTTCCATTCATCAAGGTACAGGACAGATCAAGATACAGGTTTTGGGATCAACCCATTGGATAAGGCATTGATTTACGAATCTAGAGATCTGATATTCTTGACACCTCCTTAGGAGATGCCATCCCCAATTGGATCCTCTGTTAGTGTCTTATAATGCTAGGAGACCTGATGATTCAAATGTGATTGGTGGGTCTCATGATGGAGTTCCTGGCTTGCTAGTCTTGTTGTCTCTTGAAATAAATTTTCCCAAGTTATGGTCATTAGGTGATAGGATGGATCATTAGTTGAAAGATTTTTTTTATTCTTGAGTTAAATGTCTTTAAGATGAGTTTTAGATTTATCTTTTCAAAAAGTGATGAGTCTGTACTTTTATTTAGAAAAAACTCTAAAATTTCACTTTCGACAGCTAAAGGCTATTTTTTAAAGTATTCTAAGATGTCAAAAGTTGTCACTTTCGGTAGCTAAAAGGGCATGTTCAAGGCTCTCTAAGCTGTCGAAAGAACAAGGTCATATAACGGTCAGACTGTCGCATCGAACTCTCAAACTGCCATCAGTACACAACATCATCATCTCAAGTGCTGTCGAAATTAACTAGAATTGGATCATGATATGATCTGGGCAAGTGATTTTTTGTCTGATATGATTATTTAGTGAGATATATTTAACCCTAATCTAGTATATCCGATCACCATAAGCCCACATCATTCATATTTACCTGATCTATCACGTGGTTTTCCATCCTGGTTGAATGATACAATCATCACTGTGATTTGAGTTTCATTTTTTATCAAGGGTTTTCGTTCAAATATTTTCCCCCATATCAAGCATTTTTTCTTTTCCCGAACTTCAATTCATCCCCTATCAGTGCCACTATGTTTCCCCAAGCCCGATTTTATTGTATTGCAGGTATTGACAACTGTTATTGTAGATGAAGAAGGGAGGAGCTCTGCTCAGGAAGGAGCTCAATGACATAACATATCTGGAATCTCACCCTGAGATTTTCCAGATGTTCAGAGATGTTGGCTGCTACAGGTTTTGTGGAAAATCCAAATATTTTATCAAGGTGTGGCTGAGGTATTTGCATTGAACATTTGTGGAGCCCACGCCATAGTTGGAACAATTGAGGTACAGGTTAATGAAGCCATTGTTGTAGCAGCAAAAAATGTTCCTAGGACTGGTGAAAGATGGTTCAAATCAACCACTACTAAGGACATTGTAATCAAGTCTTATATCAAGCCTGAACAAAAATGTATCACTTGGAAGAAAGATATCCGTAGATCCTTCTTGGAATAAAAGTGGAAACATTTGCTTAAATCAATTCAAGTATACATCACATGTGAAGGAAGATATAGTAGAGTAAAGTTCTACCATTTCAAGCTTATGAACCATTTTACACATACAATCCCTTTTAATATACCCTTCTACCTTCATATAAGCTTGACAAAAATGACACACCAGGTCCAGGCCAAACCTAGAAAGGTCCAGGGTAGGCTCTCCCATCATAGCCTCATCAAGCTTATAGTGCTTGAAGAATTCCAGAGGAGTAATAAGACTTGGAAGCATCTTCTTTTTTGGGGAAAATTTGAACCAGAACCCTAGCCCAAGGACAAGAAGAAGATCTCATCCAAGAAATCTTCTACACCCATGAGAAGTAAAAGGAAAAGAAGATCTATCTCCCCAGTAAAAATAGAGGAGCCAATTTCTTCTTCTAAGTCTAAGAGAGCTAAAAAGAAGCTTGATTTCGGTCAAGCTACAGAAGGGTAAGCTAGTGCCCCTAACAAAAATGTCCTGAATCTTCCTTATACAAATTTAGAGGAGGATTTAGAGTCAGTAGAAGGAGAGGTTCCTGAGCAAGCTGATTTTGAAGAATCACCTTTTTCACTAGAGTTTCTATACCTGGAGATTCCTGAAGCATCAACAAGCAAAGCAAAGAAGTCAACATCAAATATTGAAAATATTAAAGAAGAAATATCATAGATGAAGTTGCTTGAGAGGGTCATTAAATCCAAAAACCAAACTATAAGCAACACATCAGATGAGGTAAGGGATTTTTTTGAAAGGTTAGCTAAAATTCATGTAAAGGAACAGAAGAGGAATAAGAAATTGCTCAAGGAGAATCATAAGTTGCTTAAAATGGTTAGAGGTTTAAGGATCAAACTAAGGCTTAAAAATACTAAGCCAAGAACACATCTTGATTTAAAAGCTCTAGAATAAGTTGTTGAGAACCTAAATAAGGATCCTAAAGAGTAGGTAGATCGGAGAAAATCCATTTTTGTAGTTTTGAAAGGTTGTGGAAAACTTAGGATTTTCGACAGCTTATTTGTTTTCCTCAAAGCGTTGTTAGCTATCGAAAGCTCTATGTTCAGCAACTAATCCTACTCTGTTTTATACTTGTAAGCCACCGAAAATGCAGAAACTAGCAGAATGCTCATATTTTTGCTCAGATCGAAGATTTTTGTTTCCAAATCGTGTAGAAGGGGTTCCAAATGAAAGATAAAGATTAAAAGGATACAGATCATCATCCATTTCCAATTTCTGAGGCAGATATTAAGGCAAGAAGGTTAAGTGGCTTTTCAATTTTTGGTTAAAAATTGCTTATTTGTCAAAACAAGATTTCAAAATGCCTTGTCATCACTTGGAAAGTTATTGAAGATATCAGATAGTGTTGAATGTTGTTGAATATTGTTGAAGATCTAGTTGATAAGGGTTGACCCTTAAATCAAGACTATATTTGACATATCATACTAGTTTTGATTTTATTCTATTTTAAGTATTTCAGATCCATTTTTATAGGATCTTGAACTGTTATGTAAAGGCTATAAATCCTATGAATTTGAATAAAAGTGGGTTGGACTTGGGATGACCTAAATGTAAAAATGATCACAGGCTTTAATTGACTATAATGAATGAATACTAAGACTTTATTTCCAGATTCTCGTGTCATTCTCTGTGGTGAAGTGTTTCTGATGTAAATTGTTATTCCCTTGTTTCTCCTATTGTTTTCTTTCTTGATCATTTATAAGAAGATTATTTTTCAGGATTTGTCTTAGACACCCTGATCTGGCTTTAAATGTTATTAATGTTTTCTTCTGAAAATTGGATGTAGAATTCAGATGAGCTATGCTCTGCATTTAAATTGGACCCTAATCTATGTTTTTTTTCCATATCACAAATTATAAGAATACATTGATGTGACTATATTTCCTGGTTATATATGTCTCTGTTATTTATTCATTCAATCATCTTTGATCTTTGGCTCCATTTTTCCCAATGGTCCTTTTTGTGTCTCAACCAAACCAATTCAAAATCCATAAACAAACCCATGCTCTACATAACTAGCCTAATATCCTCTTCAAAGAAAGCTATATCAGACAGAGAGATCCCTCTTTGAGTCTTGGAGGGATAGATCCTTGACTCACAGTGGTTTTGTGGTTACCCCTACTGATTTCCTCCTCAGCCTGGGAAATTACAAGGTGATAACAAAGTGTAGGTACAAACCCATTTTCATTTTCCCTTGTCCCTTTCAATTTCACCAAAGTGACTTCTTCTGTTGAGTGAACTATATAGAGGGTTTGGTTTTCACCGTATCATTTTTCCCTTCATCAAACAACTAGGTCACGGGACTTCTCCCTTGGAATGAGGATTTACTCCTCCTAAAGAGAAAGAGGTACCCTATTGGAGTGATAGTTATAGGATTACCTCTGTGTTATGTTAATCTAGGCCTACCTTCCTTTAGGCTTTGGGAAAGTATAGATTGTGCGATAACAAATACTAGAGTATTTGACTATTTATATGAGGATGAGAGTTAGAAGACGAATATTTGAGTTAATTTTTGGGGTATTATATTTCATATTTTGATGATCATTAAATAAATGTAAATTGGAGTGACAAGGGGTCCCACCTATTTAGTTATTATTTAAATAGACCCTTATTTATGTATTATTAATTATTAATCTCAACTAATTAGTTAAGCTAATTAAGATTAACAAAATAAAGGTAGTTGAACTACCATAACTTGTTTGGAAAGAATAAAATCTCAATCAAAAGAAGAGACAAATGGAGAGAGAACAAAAGGAGAAATTTTGATATAAGTTATGCCCTATACTTGTAAGATAATGTTTTTCTTCATTCATTCTGAGTTTACTAGAAAACTAAACCACCGTGATGACAACAGGGTCTTATTGAAGGAAACATGATTCAAAAACTAAATCTTATATTTCAACAACTTGTTTCTAAAGGTGTATGATCTATCTTTGGCAGTCTGTATGTTTTTGTTTTTTTATGGATTAGATTTCATGAATGATAAAGAATATTTTGCAAAGTCAAGTGACAACATTTTTATGGCAAGTTGATCCATATATTTAGCTTCATTTTTTTTTTTCATAGTTTTTTGTATGGTGCATCAGAGACTTCTAAATCTAACTTTGGTCCCCACCGTCTCAGGGGTTTGTAAAGAGAATTTTTCATTGCATCTTAGAATGAAGTTAATATAAAAATCAGATTTTTTATTTCAGTCTCTCATGTGTATCTTAATGATATTTTTCATATTTTTCTTTTATCCTTATCTCTTATCCATGTACACACTTATGCATATTTTTATTTCTTTCTTTTTCATAGTTACATATAATATATAAAATCAGCCTTGGTCCCTCATACATATTACCTATGGATTAAATGATTGTTTTGAATTTAAGGCTATAAACTCCGGGTAACATTCCCAACTATCTTTCCTTAGCCAAACAAGATCTAAAAATGTTTGAGTAATTTTATTTGTACTTTTTCCTCAACAAAAAGGAATACAAGGGAAGGCACATCAAACCCTAGGTTTTACAAACCTTTCTTTAGAAAACATCCACCTTTAAAGGCCTTAGAGCCCTACCAACTTGAACATCAACCAGGGAGAAGTCACCTCAGATTCATATTGTAACTATCATCAAGAACACTATTCAAAATGGGATTGCTCACAATGGGTGAATGTTATGAATATGTTGGTGAATCGTTTCTTGGATGGTTATTTCCTCACTGAACAACCCAATGATCATACATCAAATACTGCAGAAAATGAAGTTAGTGAAGCACCTAAGAAAAAATCTATGGTTCTATGGGATGCCAGTAACACATCATCTTTTGACATTCCTACCAAAGAAGAAGAATTTCCTGAAATTATGGTAGTCCAAACTAGGAGAAAGGCACTGATCATGCAAAACCAACCTACCATTGCACAAGCTCCTAAGATTCCCCAAAAATCTTCCTCTTTATCTCAACCAACCCCACTGCTAAGTTATGTACTGAAGTTCCAAGCTCAAGAAACAATAAATCTAGAGTGTAATGTGGTAGAAGACCTGAAGAAATTGAAAGCTAACATTTTGGTGATGGACTTGTGTAGAATTCCTCAATAGAAATATTTACTATTGCAAGACCTAGATGAGGACAAAAAAATCATGTTAAATCCAATCCCACATTCAAGATTGGGTATAGGAAACCTTGAGGAGAGTCAGAATCCTAACATGAATACAATGACACTCAATAAGAAGCCTAGGTCATTTGTTCCATCTTTCTTGTTAACCTTTGAAATTTATAACAGGAACCTGCAATAACATGAACTTTCACTTCAATCTTAATTTGGTTGTCTTAAAATTTAATATTTGTAAGACATCAATATACCATCTTTTTCCATCATTAATCATAACTCAATTAAAGATAGCAAAGGATTGTATTAAATATTGATTTTATTGATCTAGTTTTAAATATGATAATTACTTTTATGACGTTAAGACATATAACCTTGATTTGAGGATCTACATTTTTTATGGCTAATAATGATTATTGATTCCTTGTAATTCATCTCCTACGCTTTGGATTTTAGTTATAGGGAAAAAATTGCATAATCTTGATCAAATTAGATGTGAAGAGTTTAAATGTATTTGGGGTCACATCTTTATATAGAAACTTATAGACTCAACTTTGTATTTTTAGGCAGTTCTTAATATATTAAATTGTTTGTTCCCTTGTATTGATGGAATATTCTTTTATTCACTTACTATTGATATTTTTCTTGAATTTAGACTAGGTTGGGTTATGGGTGTAGATATATTCATGTTCCTCAGAACAACTGCCAGTCCTGAGACATTAAATGGTAAAAATTGATCAGATCTATCAACAGATCTATCTATCATATATCTATGCCTAGCACTAAGAAAGTAAACACATAAACACATCAATATATTACACAAAGCATAACAACACATGATATATGTGGTTCACCCCCAGCCTGGGGCTACGTCCACCAACTCTTCTTCTCTTTTATTATCTTTTGTCAATCTTCTACATGCACAGAGCCACAAGATCCTACTCCGCATAGGACAGGAGATCTGCGTGCACTGACGCAAGCTGCCCCTCACCGAGCAAGCCGCTCCCACCAGGACCTTCTCCGTACATGGGCCCGAAGAGTCTAAGTACCCTTCCACTCCTCTCGGGAGTCTTCATCACCCACTGGACTCTCCTCGGCGATCTCCCCTTCGCAGAATCGGAAGATCGGGGTTCGCGTTATCGCGAGCCTTGTGTGCACGTTCTCGTGCAAGTCAAATCCCCGAACCCCGAATGCCAATAGCACGTGCGCTATCCCCGCGCCACGTCACCTCCTATCTCCACTCTATCGGGGATCGTGGGATCGCAACTTCAACTGTCTCGATCTTCTTGCATTTGGAAATCCCGAGTGCCGAAACCCCGATATCACGCCATCTGTCAGCACCTCCGATGAGGCCTACGCCTTGACACCTGTCTCCCTCTCGTTCTATCGGGAAATCGCAATTCGAGAGTTCGCGTCTCCTGATGCACTAGGCCACGACCCTTACAAAAAGCCCGAATCCCGACTTCTCAGGATCTTCCGCCACGTGTCCTCGCTGCCGTCACTTGGACCCCACACACCTGTGCCCTCGGGAAATCGCCGATCAGGAGTTCGCGGTTTCCGCAGTCCCGTTTCACAGGACCTACCAAGTCCCGATCTCCGGGATCTGATGCCACACGTCCCTTCTCTGATCAACGGCTCAGATTGATTCGGTGAATCACGACTCACGATTTCACGAGGTGTAAACCTCTCGCCTTGTCAATCCCTGAATGCCGAAACCCCGAAGCCCGATGGACTTTGGTCCTCCCTGTCTGCACTTATGGGTTATCTCTCACGCAACTCCTCCACGATCGGACGTTCCTCGGGACTTCACAAAACTTCAAGGGAAGCTCCAACCGTCGATTCTCTCCCTCTTGAAGAGTTCCTTCGCTTCACCACCTTGTCCTGTGCGAACTCCCCTGAGTCTATTCCCACAGCGAACCGAAATAACTGTCCCTCCTGAGCTTTGTTCGACTGACTCCTTCAGAGAACTTTCACGTGGTCTACTCACATTTCAACATTCAATCACTCTCCAAGTGTTGAAGTCATTCAAACCCCGTGCACTCGCCTGCAATAGAGATTTATGGCTTCTTCCCTCAGACTAACTGCTGAGACCCACGTCCAACCTGCACTCACCTGCACGGTTCGAATAACCTAATTTATTTTGGCAACCCGAGTACAAAAGTTCAACTGTCTAGCCCCCTCTACGCACTCTATGCGGAGGAATTCGACTGCACTCTATGCAGGAATCTCCTGGCTCAAACAGAGAAACAATTGAAACTCATTCTCTCAGGTTTCTAACCTAATATGCAATCACATATGCAGCATATAGAAGATAAGCATAAAAAGAAGCAAGCATGCAACAACATAATACCAATAACACAAAGAGACTAGACACATCCATGGAATTGAATAAAGCTTTCCTATTAATTCAATGTCTGTACATGGAGTTTGTTCACAAACTCTTTGCTCTGCTCTTCTTCCTCTTCTAATGCTAATGCTGAATAATACAGAATGTGCATAATAATCCAACAATACAACGGAGGGTGCCTATATTCGTTTTCCCTCCTGGAAGATGAAACTGTCTAATCTACAGCTAACCCTATCTACCAGCATTTAAAACCGTTAAATGCATTCTTATCTACATTATATTACAAACGCACTCACTTTGAATGCCTTTAGTTAAACGGCGGCACAACAATACCAAGGTAGAATTCAAAATTTAAGGTTTGCTGGCTTCTCCAGCCGTCTCTTCTTTCTCCACGCGCTGTCTCGGAAATTGAGTCGTCGATGCTCCTGCATCATACTCCTCGGCTCAAAATATTTCATGGGCTCCTGTCCATGAGCTCCTGTACAGTCTGCCCATGTTTCAAAATCACTGCTTCTGTCTCCCAGCTGGCATCCTCCACTGGGTGATCTTTCCATTTTACCAGGTATTCAAAATACTGCTTTCTCCTGGTCTTCTTCCCTGCTCGTTTATCCAGTATGCACTCCATCCTCGGTTTCTGTGCAACTGGTAATTGTTTCTGCCACTGGATCACTGGTTCCTCAGTTCCAGTGCCTGCTTCTTCAGCCCTGTAGGGGTATAAATCTGAAATGTTGAAAATCAGAGATATTCCGATGCCCTCTGGCAACTCAAGCTCATATGCATTCTCCCTGAACTTCTTCAAGACTCTGCATGGTCCAATCTTTTTCATCTTGAGCTTGTTATATGTTCCCCTCGGGAACCTTTCTTTCCTCAGGTGCGCCAGAACCATGTCTCCCACTTTAAATTGAAGCTGTCTTTTCTTCTGATCGGCTCTGTGCTTATACTCTTGATTCGTCTTCTGCAGTCGTTGCTTCACCTCTGCGTGAAGTTCTTGCATAGCTTCAGTGAACTCCTCAGCTCTCGCGCTGCTAGTCTCAGCCTGTTCTGGCTCCCTGAGCTCAGACACTCCTCTTGGTTGTGTCCCATAAAAAATTTGAAATGGGCTCTTACCTGTACTCCGATTCACAGAATCGTTGTACGCAAAATCTGCCTGTGGTAGGATTTGATCCCAACTGGTGTGATGCTCCGTCACCAGGCTTCTCAACAGATCCCCCAAACTCCTGTTGACCACTTTCGTCTGCCCATCTGTCTGCGGATGGTAAGAAGAACTGAATGCTAAGTCATTCCCCAACTTCTTCCATAGGGTCCTCCAAAAATGACCTATGAACTTGGTATCCCGATCCGAGACTATGCTTCTCGGTAATCCATGCAATCTTACAATCTCTTTGAAAAATAAATTTGCAATGTGGGTTGCATCGCTGGTCTTATGACACGGGATGAAATGTGCCATCTTCGAAAACCTGTCCACCACAACAAAGATGGAATCAACTCCTCGTTGAGTTCTCGGTAATCCCAACACAAAGTCCATGCTAATGGCTTCCCATGGCCTTTCGGGTATAGGTAACGGCTGATATAACCCTGTGTTCTATTTTCTGCCCTTCGCGTGTTGACAAATTCTGCATCAGTCAACAAATCTCTTCACATCTGCATGCATACCTGGCCAAAAATACGATTCGCTCAGCTTTGTGAATGTTTTGTCATGCCCGAAATGACCTGCTAGTCCACCGCTGTGCTTTTCTCGTACCAAATTCTCTCTCATAGAGCAATCTGGAATGCACAATTGATTGCCTTTGAATAGCAACCCATCCTGTATCAAGAAATCTATCCACGGGCTCCTATCTCTGAGCACCGGATTCTCGGCTGCTTCATAAGCTTCACCGAAATCAACATCGCCTGCATACATATCTTTCAGGTTTTCAAAACCTAAAGTCTTGACCCTGAATTCTTGCAGCAATAAACATTTTCGACTCAAGGCGTCAGCTACCTTGTTTGCAGTCCCTGAAATGTGCTTGATCACGAATGTGAAATTCTGCATGTACTCCACCCATTTCGCATGCTTTTGATTCAGCTTCTCTTGCTGACTCACGAATTGCAGTGCATGATTATCACTGTACAACACAAATTCTTTGGGTATGAGATAATGCCTCCACTTCTTCAATGCCTGAATGATGGCATAGAATTCTTTGTCGTACATGGAGTACTTCAACTTTGCATCATCCAGCTTCTCGCTGTAGTATGCCACAGGTCTGTCATCCTGACTTAAAACCCCTCCAACAGCATATCCACTAGCATCACACTTCACTTGGAAGGTTTTCTGAAAATCTGGCAACACTAACACTGGTCGCTCAGTTATCTTCCACTTCAACAGAGTGAAGCTCCTTTCCGCTTCGGCTGTCCACTGAAAATTTTTATGCCGCTTTCTCACAGTGTCCATCATTGCAGCACTAATTCCACTGAAGTTTCAAATGAACTTCCTGTAGAAGCTTGCCAAACTGTGAAAGCTCCTTACCTCGAAGACATTCCTTGGCGATGGCCAACTCCTGATCACGTTCACCTTCTCAGGATCCATCTTTAATTCGTTAGCCGAAATTACAAAACCCAAATAAATGAGTTCTGTCTGCATGAAGGAACACTTCTTCAGATTGATCAGCAGTTTCTCCTGCTGTAGTCTTTTCATCACAATGGCCAAATGTCTCAAGTGTTCAGCCTTAGTCTTGCTGAAAATTAAAATATCATCCAGGTATACAACAACAAATTTGCCAATGAATTCCCGTAGGACTTCATTCATCAGTCGCATAAATGTGCTTGGCGCGTTTGTCAACCCAAACGGCATGACCAGCCATTCGTACAAACCCTCGTTTGTTTTGAATGTTGTTTTCCACTCATCTCCCTCTCTCATCCGGATCTGATGATATCCGCTCTTGAGATCTATCTTGGAGAAGTAACTTGCCCCACTCAGGGAATCCATCAAGTCATCCATCCTCGGCAGTGGAAACCTATACCTGATGGTGATTTTATTGATCGCCCTGGAGTCTATACACATCCTCCAGCCTCCATCCTTCTTCGGACTCAGTACTGTCGGAACAACACATGGACTCAGACTCTCTCTCACTAGTCCCTTGTCCTGCAGATCCTGTATCTGCCTTTTGACTTCCTCATTCTCTTGAGGTGTCAACCTGTATGCTGCCTTATTTGGCAAACTTGCTCCGGGTATGAGGTCAATGTGGTGACTCACACTCCTCATCGGTGGCAACGAATGAGGTAGTTCGTCCACGATGATATCAGTGAACTCTCCAAGCAGTTACTGAATCTCGTCCAGCAAGTCATCCACTCTTGTGCTTGTTAGGACAATTCTCGGCTTCCTGACAACAAAGAATTGTGGATTCTCATCCTTCTCCAGCTCTGTGAGAAGTTCTTTCCCACTCATGAGAAGTAAAGTACTGCTCACTTCCGGCTTCACTTCCTTATCCTTCCCCGGAAGCAGTGTATGTGATTTCCCATCCTTCTCTAAGGTGTATGTGTTCATTCTCCCATCATGAAACAAATGTCTATCATACTGCCATGGTCTCCCCAATAAAACATGACAGACATCCATGGGAATGACATCACACAAGATTTCATCTCTATATTCACCCATTTTAAAATTTACCAAGCATTGTTCTATGACACATACCTGGTGTCCTTTCTGCAGCCACGTCACTTTGTATGGACTCGGGTGCTTGTTCGTTTTCAACTCCAGTTTCTCCACCATCTCGGTCGAAACGAGATTATCTATGCTCCCACTGTCCACTATAACCTTGCATTTCCAGCCCTTGGTCTTGCAAGTCATCCGGAACAGTCTACACCTTTGAGTTGTATCCTCCACCTCTTTCTCGGGTTTCAAGAGAACCTTATGCACTGTTAGTGACTTCCCGCTTCCAGCGTCTTCATCCTCCACATCACGCCTCTGCGCCTCAGCAACATGAGCGTTTCCTCTGTCCATCTTCCTCTCTGGACAGTCCACGGCCTTGTGTCCATCTTTACCACACGTGAAACATGTGATAACTCCTCCTCTGCCTCTTCCTCTACCTCGGGTATGAGGAAAAGTGTTGGCGTCAGCATATCCTCCTTGCTGATCATCTTGTTGCCTCCTCGGCTCAGGATATTGTTGCCTCTGTCGTGAGGTTCCACCTCTTTCAGCTTTTCCCTGAGGCCTCTTCCAATCCTCCTTGGGATTTTGAGTCCTTTCTTGGGAAACTGCTTTGCCTCTAGGTTGGCTTCTGCCTCACCCTCTCTGTCCCTGTTTGTGGCTCAGCTTTTCTTCGGCTTTCAGAGCCATCTGGTACGCATCCTCAACTGTGCGGATGGTAACCATGCTCAGCTCGTCCTGAATGTCATACCTGAGACCATTTAGGTACCTTGCCACCTTTTCGTCATCACTCTCCCGATGACCAGCTCGAATGTTGAGCCTGTAGAACTCCTCAGTGTACTCTTTCACCGTCATCATCTTCTGTCTCAGGTTCTGCATGCACCTGAACAGAGTGATCTGGTAATCCCTCGGAATGAATTTCGCCTTCATCTTGGCGATCATCTGATCCCAGCTTTTGATCTTTTGTTTTCCCTTGGAACGTCTATTTTCCTGCAGCTCGTCCCACCATAAGGCTGCGTTTCCCTTCAGCTTGGTGACAGCATGTCTCACCTTCTTGTCCTCTTCGATGTCTTTGTAGTCGAAGTAGGTGTCGAGCGCTCGGATCCAATCCAGCAGCTCCTCTACGTTTAGATTCCCCTCATAGACGGGAATATCCATCTTCATCTTCGAGCTCATCCTCGAAATGGCTCTGATCAACCTCTCTGTCGAGGCATCTTCTGCGGCGACCTCTCCTTGGTCGTGTCCAGCTTCCTCTTCAACCTCAGGATCGCTGAACTCTGCTGCACTCGCTCCACACCTCTGGGTGGCCTCCATATCTTCGAGTCTCGCCCTGAGATCTCGGATTTGACTTTCCATCTCTGGATTCCCTGCTGGATTCCCTGCTTGCCTACCCCTTCTTCGGGCATCCCTATCCTCACGATCAGGTGACTGTCTTTCTCTCCTGGGCGGCATTATATCTCTTCTATCTCAGCTTCAGAAGCAAAGGTATTCCCGCTCTGATACCACTCTGACGCAAGTCGTGAGTATCAGAGTGCTTTCCTTTCTCCTTCCCTTCTCTCGCCTGCAATATACAGACAAGACTTCAGGGCTCTGATACCACTCTGACGCAAGCTGCCCCTCACCGAGCAAGCCGCTCCCACCAGGACCTTCTCCGTACACGGGCCCGAAGAGTCTAAGTACCCTTCCACTCCTCTCGGGAGTCTTCGTCACCCACTGGACTCTCCTCGGCGATCTCCCCTTCGCAGAATCGGAAGATCGGGGTTCGCGTTATCGCGAGCCTTGTGTGCACGTTCTCATGCAAGTCAAATCCCCGAACCCCGAATGTCGATAGCATGTGCGCTATCCCCGCGCCACGTCACCTCCTATCTCCACTCTATCGGGGATCGCGGGATCGCAACTTCAACTGTCCCGATCTTCTTGCATTTGGAAATCCCGAGTGCCGAAACCCCGATATCATGCCATCTGTCAGCACCTCCGATGAGGCCTACGCCTTGACACCTGTCTCCCTCTCGTTCTATCGGGAAATCGCGATTCGGGAGTTCGCGTCTCCTGATGCACTAGGCCACGACCCTTACAAAAAGCCCGAATCCCGACTTCTTAGGATCTTCCGCCACGTGTCCTCGCTGCCGTCACTTGGACCCCACACACCTGTGCCCTCGGGAAATCGCCGATCAGGAGTTCGCGGTTTCCGCAGTCCCGTTTCACAAGACCTACCAAGTCCCGATCTCCGGGATCTGATGCCACACGTCCCTTCTCCGATCAATGGCTCAGATTGATTCGGTGAATCGCGACTCGCGATTTCACGAGGTGTAAACCTCTCACCTTGTCAATCCCTGAATGCCGAAACCCCGAAGCCCGATGGACTTTGGTCCTCCCTGTCTGCACTTATGGGTTATCTCTCACGCAACTCCTCCACGATCGGACGTTCCTTGGGACTTCGCAAAACTTCAAGGGAAGCTCCAACCGTCGATTCTCTCCCTCTTGAAGAGTTCCTTCGCTTCACCACCTTGTCCTGTGCGAACTCCCCTGAGTCTATTCCCACAGCGAACTGAAATAACTGTCCCTCCTGAGATTTTTTCGACTGACTCCTTCAGAGAACTTTCACGTGGTCTACTCACATTTCAACATTCAATCACTCTCCAAGTGTTGAAGTCATTCAAACCCCGTGCACTCGCCTGCAACAGAGATTTATGGCTTCTTCCCTCAGACTAACTGCTGAGACCCACGTCCAACCTGCACTCACCTGCACGGTTCAAATAACCTAATTTATTTTGGCAACCCGAGTACAAAAGTTCAACTGTCTAGGCCCCTCTACGCACTCTATGCAGAGGAATTCGACTGCACTCTATGCAGGAATCTCCTGGCTCAAACAGAGAAACAATTGAAACTCATTCTCTCAGGTTTCTAACCTGATATGCAATCACATATGCAGCATATAGAAGATAAGCATAAAAAGAAGATATACCTTCCCAACCAGTCTTTTGTTTTAATATTAGGGTTCTTATTCTGATCTTTTGTGAAGTCCTTTTCCTATTCTTCAATCCACTTATGAATCTCTGTCTTCGATGGAAACCACCTTGAAATTCCCTTAAGAAGATCTTGTTCTCGACCAAAGAACCATTTTTTGGCCTAGTGCAGACCCAAGGTTCAACTCTGATAGCGCACCAACAAGCCCTAACTACTGGCCCTTTCGGAAACACCTGCAAAGCAGATGCAGTCTCACTCGAAGTAGAAATAGGGGGTTGTAGGACACAGGTGTCTACAACCAGAGGAAATGCAAGTGGAATCAAGGTAATCACACAAGGATATCATACTATTATTCCTAAACATAAACCTACTTCGCACAATTATAGATCATATATAACATACTAATGAAATAATAGTATATCATAGAGTGAGAGAACACAACATCAATCACACACAAAAACAAGATGTACGTGGTTCACCCTCTCCCTAGGGATACGTCCATAGAACTATGCTTTATAATATATTAGGTGAAATCATACAATCCTATATGCGCTCTTAGCTAGAAAATATTCTCTCTTTCTCTCTTCTTCCCTTCCTCCCTTCCCTGTGCACTGAGCTATAGGGTTGATCTTCGCACCGAGTTGAAGATCTTACAACACAAACTTCTCTCTCTACATTAACAACAACTAACTCTGAATGAAAAAAAACAACAACAACCCGATCCCAGGTCCTCTTGACCTTTATTTATACATTAAAATATCTCACCAACATCCTTAGGCTGAAGCCTAGGTGTATAAAACCCTAGATACCAAAACCCTAGGTCAACTTGACCTGTGTTTTCAGGGATTCACCAACCTGTCTTTCCTTCCTTCCTGCAAGGTTTTCCAAAGCATCTACCAGTGGGTTTTTTTCTCTTGCTAAGTTGTGCATGATCCGTCTTCCTTTCCGATCTGTCTTCCTCGATCTCCTCGTCCAACGGCTTGACTTCTCTTACTTCCCTCTATCTTTTCTGCTATTTTGTTCACTTCGACCCAGTATCAGTCATTGTGTCGTCCATGTCTCAACAATTTTCAGACAAGATCTGAGTCTCGAGAATTTAGCAAGAGATACATTACTGCAGGAGCCTGATAGTTTGGAGAATTGATGATTTAGAGGACCAGGACATATCTGGCAGTGTATGGAAAAATATAGCGGAGGCGCAAAAGGAATAACTCGACAGACCGTCAATTGTAAATCGACACAAATCAACGGCTGAAAGTGTTGGAGAGAATCAACCGACCTGGTTGGATACTCTAAAGGAGGATATCGCTAAGCTAAAATAAACTCTCAGGTGGAGACAAGTACATCCTAGCAAGTTTTGGACAGATGGCGCCTAGATATGATGAACCTGTTCCTAACGGTCCCTCTAAGATAGGGTAACAATTATTATAAATCATTCCTTTTTTGTAACTTATCTCTCATCTTAGAATGATGAGAAGTCTGAATGTTTTGTATTCCACAAAGAAACCTTATCTATATATATATATTATCTCGAGGATATAGAAAGCATGGAGAAAAGAGGAGCTTGCCCTCTGTGCAGGAAAAACTTTTATAAATTCGGGGGCTTGAATGAATATATAAATGCGAGGCGGATTTTGGATTATTTATGAAAATATTCTAACTGACAGTGATACGTGTCTTGTTTTCCTCTCATAGTTTGTATTTCCTGTAAGCATACATTTCATTTACACTTCTTTCTATCTAAATTGGAGATTTAGAGGCCCATAATTCATTATTTGATGCTCTTGTCTTAGAAACTTAGATTATGTTTCTTTCTTCTTAACTTATTCATAATTCATCTCTGTAATGCTTCGATGTAGTTATATGTTTCTTTTCCTCTAATGTCATGCAAAATTTTCAGATATAAACTCAGACTTGTTGTCTGAATTAGCCTTTTCCTCTTAATAGTTCTCAAGTTTGATAATGTACTCTATTTATTCCAGACCCCATAGCCCAAATGTTATTTTCATTTCTCCAGTTATTTTATTAAAAAACCCCAACACAAACCAAATCTAGCCACCGATTTCCAAAGAAACATCAAGTGACACGAGAGATCCCTCTCTAAGTTGAGTAGGCTAGTGCCTCAGCTCTAAAGTTGGTTGAAACAGTTACCTCTATCGTTTTTCTATTCTTCCAGACAAAATTTACAGAGTAATAATAGTCCGTGCAATTCGTATTTCATCTTTTCTTCCTTAATCTTCACTTTCTTCCAGAACCCAGGGCCAACAAGTATTATACACAAAGAAATCAAGAAGGTGAACTTTCCCGATTTCTGAGGTGCCATGGACGGGTTAGCCACCAAGGCATGGTTGGAGAAAATGGTGATGTGCTTCGCACTTCGTGATTAAACCTCCAACATGAAGGTTCATATGACGGTCTTCCAATTGAAAGGGAGCATTCTACTTTTGTGGAAAACACTCCTACCTCAACTAAACATGGTTGTCGAAGACGTGTCATGCGAGCTATTTGAGGAATGGTTCTGGGAGAGGTACTTGTCTGAGGAATTCATTGAGTACCAACTTAATGAGTTCAATTCCTTATGGTATGGTTTTATTATGGTGCTAGAGTATGAGGCCGGATTCAGGGGGCTACTTAGGTATGCTCCACATTTGAACACAGAGAAATTAAAGGTCAAAATTTTTTTGTTTGGCGTTAACTTCATCATTCGTGAGAAGGAGAGGATCCTAATGCCTCACACATTGCACGATGTAGTTCAAAAGGCACTCATAGCTGAGGAATAATTGAACAATGGGGGTACGGGTAGGACTCCTTCTAGACAGACTAGACATGCGACATCACAAGCGCAACAACATTAGACACCAAACATAAAAATTCCAGGGCATCGAGATACCCCCAGAGGACCTATTTTCACAACACCACAATGGCAGACTCCTCAACAAAGGACTCCTTATAGAGGGCCACAAAAACAACAATGTCATCTGCAACATCAATAACATTTTAGGCATGTTCAACATAAAAAACTAGGATCATAGACTGCTAGGCCAACAACTTCTACTTTAGGAGACAGGAGTATTGGACCGAAGACTGGATGTTGGACATGTAGAGAGCCACATTACTAGCAAGACTGTCTGATTCAGCAGGCCAAAGTGTCCAGATCATCCAGACCCACTACAGTTGGAGATTTGGGCAAGGCCCACAAGATACATTCAGTGGTGAACAACCACCAAGCTGAGCACCATTCCACTATGCTCGAGACGTCAAGTACAATTGTTGACCAAACTTTTAGCATTTTGATAGATCCAGTTGTTATATAGAGATTTATATCTAGTGCAGTGATAAAGAGAATTAAGGTAAAGTTAGTCGAGCAAGACGAATTTAAATACATAGAAATGGCATCGGGTTCCAAGAAGAAGGTTGGAGGAAAGGTTACAGACTATAGCGTTAACTTGGGAGACTTTGTAGCAAAGGTAGATCTCTATGTCACGATCTTAGGATATTATGACATAGTGGACTAGCTAGAATCACATGATGCGATACTTAACTGTAAGACGAAACGATTAAATTTGACAAATGATTTGGGACAAAGTAGAGTGATTATAGGAAGGAACCAAGGGGTGTCCTTGAGATTGTTTCTTCCATACAACTACAGAAGAATATGTGCAAGGGGTGCAAAATTTATGCAATCTTAGCGCTAAATGAAAAGGGCGAGGCAGAAGGATTAGAAAACCTTCCTGTAGTGCAAGAGTTTGCAGAGGTGTTTCAAGAAGATATACCAGGTGTACCCCCCGAAAGAGAGTTGGAGTTTACAATAGACTTTGGAACTGAACTGATAGCGAGAATGCCATATCAGATGTCAACGCCTGAATTTCAGGAGTTGAAAATGCAATTGAAGGAATTGTTGGACTTGGGAATTATACATCCAAGTGTGTCACCTTGGGGTGCACCAGTTATTTTTGTGAGAAAGAAGTATGGATCGTGGATAATTCGTATTGACTATTGTCAATTGAACAAAGATACGATCAAGAACCAATTTTTGTTGCCAAAATAGATGATTTGTTTGACCAAATGAAGAGAGTGATGGTGTTTTCGAAGATTGATTTGAGATTGGTATATCACTAATAATGGAATAAAGAAGAACATATCCCTAAGACCGCATTTAAGACGAGATTCAAACACTATGAGTTTATAGTTTTATCGTTTGAATTGACAAATGCCCTAAGGGTGTTCATGAGTTTGATAAACGGGGTGTTCTGCGAATACTTGGACAAGTTTGTTCAAGTATTTATTGATGACATATTGATTTATTCTCGAACAAAAGAATATCATGAAGAACACTTGAGATTGGTCCTACAATGTCTACAAGAAAACAATTTGTACGTGAAGTTATCGAAATGTTATTTTTACCAATCAGAGATTCATTAGTTGGGACATATCATATCTGGTGAAGGTATCTCTATGGATCTAGCGAAAGTAGAGGCTATTATGAACTAGCCATCACTGACTACTGTACAATAAGTACATAGGTTTATAGGTTTAGCAAGATATTACCGACGATTCATCAAAGGTTTTTCGAAGATAGAAAATGCGATCACATAATTGCAAAAGAAAAATAAGAATTTTGTTTGGACAAAGAAATGCACGGAAGCATTTCAAAAGCTTAAAGAGTTGTTGACAACAACACCAATCCTGAAAGTCCCCGACATGGAAAAGGAATTCTTGGTATGCACGGATGCATCCAAGGAAGGTTTAGGTGAAGTTTTGATGCAAGACGGTCGATTGATCGCTTACATTTCAAGCAAATTGAGAAAACATGAAGAGAACTATTCAATGCATGACATGGAGCTATTAGCAATTGTATATGCCTTGACAGTTTGGAGACAAAATCTGATTACATGAAAATTCAAATTAAAGATAGATCATTGTGGTTTGCAACATGTTTTTACACAGAGTGACTTGAATGCACGACAAAGGCGTTGATCATAATTACTTAGCGTATATGACTTTGAGATTACTTACATTAAAGGAACGGTGAACATAGTGGCAGATGCATTGAGTTGGAGACCACACGTATTCTTGGTAATACCTTTTAAGATGAATCTTCGAGAAAAGATTCTTACTTTACATATTAACGATGACAAGTATAAAGAAGTTAAGGATAATATTGGACGAAATACCATGATGGTACCGAAGTTTGAAGGTTATTCTTTAGACAACGATGGATTGTTGAGATTTAACGGAAGAATTTACATACCACCTAACAATGAATTAAGAAGTTTTATATTGAGTGAAGCTCATTGAGCAGTGTACATGGCTCATCCGAGAGTCATGAAGATGGAGGAAGGCCTTAAGCCTTTATTCTTCTGGAAGGGAATGAAAGCTAACATAATAAGTTATGAGGTGAGATATCTAGAATGTCAGCAAGTGAAGGATGAACATAGTCATCCAGCAAGATTATTACAACCACATGGTATTCCTGAATTGAAATGGGAGGTCATTTTGATGGATTTCATCGTTGGATTGCCACTGACGGAAATGAGACAGGATTCGATTTTTGTGGTAGTTGACACTCTAATGAAGAGGGCACATTTTTTTCCAGTGTGTACGACGTATCAGGTACCAAATATAGCTAGAGTATTTTTCAAAGCGATTGTGAGGTTACACGGTGTTCCAAGAAGGATCATATCTGATCGGGGATCGGTGTTTACAGAACAGTTTTGGACCAGTTTCCAAGAGGCCTTGGGAACAAAACTGAATTTTAGTACAACATATCACCTAGAGACAGATGGACAAATAGGAAGAACAAAACATATTTTGGAGGATATGTTGCATATATATGTAATGGACCAACATAAACGTTGAGAATATTTCTTGCCACTAGTAGAGTTTGCATACAACAACAACTATTAGAGTATGATTAAGATGACACCGTTTTAGTTTCTTTACAAACATCGTTGAGTTGGGATCGACTTGAGGATAGGGTTCTGGTAGGACTAGAAGTGATTCAAGAAATGGAAGAATAGATACAATCGATAAGACAAAGGACTAAAGAAGCACAAGATCGACAAAAGAGTTATGTTGATTCTCATCGCTTTGACCGCAGTTATGAAGTTGGCGACAGAGTTTTCTTGCGGGTAAAACCACAAAAGAGTTCGATCAGGTTTGAAAAGGTTGCTAACCTCTCTCCTAGGTTTGTGGTACCTTTTGAGGTTATGGAAAGGAAAGGACCTGTGGCTTATTGACTAGCCTTGCCTGATTCTTTGAGGTGTCTGCACGATGTATTTCATGTATCTGTTTTGCGACATTATATTAGTGATTTGTCACATGTTATTGACATGAGCTTCTTGCAAGTGTTGGACGAGGGTGATATCATGGTGGAGCCAATCTGCATTCTAGACCATCGCACTCAACAACTACGACGTCAAATAGTCGATCAGGTCAAGCTCCAATGGGACAACTATATTCCACACTCANACAGTTTCCTTACTTGTTTGATAGATTAGATATGTAGATCTATGTATGATACATTTATTTAATTTCATTTATATACTATACAAACTTCAAGACGAATTTTAAAACAAGAGGGGGTGTATGTAACATCCCGCTCTAATGAGCACACTTTTATTGACATATTCTTTGAGGCACGTTTGCGTGCAACTGATCCAGTTATGGTATATTATGATTTCATTTCGATTATGGGTTATATATGATGATTATGATGATGTATTGTGACTTATATCTATTTGATGTATATGTATTGGCATATGCTATTGACGAGTTAGAAGAAGACTCATAATCCAACTCTAACTAAGATCTAGTTAGGAGACACTCATTAAATGAAAATTTCGGGAACAAAGGGACAACTAAGAGCGAAAATAGGAACACAATGGGGAATGTGAGGGAATTTGACTTTTTAAATAAAATAAAATGGGTAATTTCTTGTGCAACTTGGGAAGAGTGTGACAAGTGTGTGAGTGAATAATCTTAATTAAATTAATTTAAAAGTTAATTATTTATGCATGAGGACATGTGTCAGTGAGGAAATTTCTATAAAACAAATGGTGTAGAAGGAAAATTGATCACACGTATTATTGGTAAGGTTATGTTGTCAAAATGGTTTTCACTGTGTTTTACTTGTGAGATTTGGGATACCAAGCTTGTAGAAAGAGTGTAAGTTCTACCTTGCGAGGCAAGCCTTGGAGCTATTGTTGTTAGTTTATTGTGTGTGGCCCCTTTGCGACTCAGGGGGTCTAAGGGGAAAGAATAGTACCCCTAGCGTTGGCTGGGAGGTACTGGTGAAGTCACTTCGTTAGCAAGCATAAAAGGTCAAAGACATAGCGCAAGATCTTCATATTCTCGCCAAGGACATTGTGCAAGCTTCTTCCAGTAGAGGGTTATCCTCATACTTCATCATATCTTGGATTATGGTATTTATATTTCAATGATTTTTTAGTTTAGATGGATTTAAAAGTACAATGGTAATTCCATATGTGAATGTAATTGATTTTTTTTAATGAGATTTTTGTAATTCCATATGGTAATGAGATTTTGGGCTTTCCGAACAACAATTACATCGAAATATCTCTAATCATGGTTGTATAACACTCTAAACTTTTTACAATGTAGATTACAATTCATTGGGTTATACTTTGCATGCTAGCAAAGATGGGCAACTCTTGATTTGTTGCCCATCTTACACGATTCAATTGTTGCTAAGGAGGCTTAATCCTTAAAGAATTACAACATGATTTATTTTATCACTTCGATGCCTTAGGTAATAAATTATTAAGGAAGTAATGACGTATCCTATTTAATCCTATCATGATTGGGAAATTATTAATTATTTGATTGATATTATCAATTTTTATTATTGAGTAATATATGATTATTTGGATATTAGAATTTATTTTAATGGTTGATTTTATTAGTTTAGATTAATGAAATTACGATTTAGAAATGAAATGAAATAATGAGCGTATTAATGATATTATTGGATTATAATTCAAAATGGCAATTACATTCTAATAATTGTTGTGTAAGTTGCTTAGCAGTAAACAAGGAAAATAATAAGATTGTACTTATTCACCCTTTTGCTTCACTAAATATAATATCCTTTATTTAATATTTAACCAAGAAAATGGTCATTAATGTATATACTTTTGCATAGATAAATTGTGACATTATTAAATGACTAACGCTTATATTCGTAAAGAAAAATGGTCCATTGAATTTCACCTTAGATTGTGTATATTGAGGGTTGTAACATACTTTCACTTCAATCTTGATTTGGTTCTCTTAAAATTTAATATTTGTAAGACATCAATCTAGCATCCTCTTAAAGTTTAATATTTGTAAGACATCAATGTAGCATCTTTTTCCATCCTTAATAATAACACAATTATTGATAGCAAAAAATTGTATTAAAGATTGATTTTATTGATCTAGTTTTAAAGATATAATTACTTATATGATGTTAAGACATATAACCTTGATTTGAGGATCTACATTTTTAATGACTAGTAATGATTATTGATTCCTAGTAATTCATCTCCTACGCTTTAGATTTTACTTATAGGGAGAAAATTGTGTAATCTTGATAAAACTAGATTTGAAGAGTTTACATGTATTTGGGGTCACATCTTTAGATAGAAACTTTTATACTCGGCTGTGTACTTTTAAGCAATTCTTAATATATTAAATTGTTTGTTTCCCTTGTATTGATGGAATATTCTTTACTCGCTTATTGTTGATCTTTGTCTTGAATTTAGACTAGGTTGGGTTATGGGTGTAGATATCTTCATGTTCATCAGAACAACTGCTAGTCCTGAGACCTTAAATGGTTAAAATTGATCAGATGAATCCTGGCCTTTGAGCGTTGATTATGTGTCTTGAAGGCCCTAACCTTGTAGGTGTAGGATGCTAGGCGGGTTGATATTGTTATGTTTCACTGCCTTGTAAGACCTGATGTGGTTGAAACTTCAAGCATTAGACCAAGTGAATTGTTATATTTTATTGTATAATTGATGCTTGTTGTAAATTGCATAAGTGGTAATTTATGGTTTACTAGAATTTATAGAGATACTGACTATGTAGATCGAATTCCTTTAATTGTTATCATTGTAGATGAATTGATTTTTCGTTATATAATTGTTGTAAAAGATAATCTCATATATTGTAAAAAAACAATATATAT
>ML800330.1:167018-204600 GCA_009831015.1 Picea engelmannii
GCTTGTCTTCATGTCGTGATCAGAGGGTTGTTACATATGGTATCAGAACGGGTTCAACCCTGTGACATTGGACCATTACGACTTCCACTGTGTTAACTAAATGATTAAATTATATCACTAATTAAATTTTGAAAATTTTCCATGCAGGTAATCATGGTTAGAGGACGCAGGGGAAGTAGATGACATGGTGTTGGATGAAGAGGTGTGACACCTCTGATAGTATCCATGCCAAAGGGGTGTAACCCCCAGGGAGAAGAACAAACCATTGAGTAAGAGCAATTTGTTGTGGGAGATGTGGCAGGTATGATGAGATCCTTCTAGAGGATGTCAAAGGAATTGATCAACCACCTGGATTGATATGAGGGTAGAGCATTTATTCCCAATGAGGGTCCATAGCATACCCTAGCTGGTAGTAGTAGTATACATAGAGAATTCGAGAAGGTGAATTTTCCCGAGTTTTTTGATGCCCCGCATGACAGTCTTCCAATTGAAAGGGAGTGCTCTACTTTGGTGGAAGACGCTCCTACCTCAACTAAACATGGTCGTCGAAGACGTGTCATGGGATTTGTTCAAGGAACGGTTCTGGGAGAGGTACTTGTCTGAGGAATTCATTGAGCTCCAACTTAATGAGTTCAACACCTTATGACAGGGTGGTTGTATGGTGCCAAAGTATGAGGCTAGATTCATGGAGCTACTTAGGTATGCTCCACATTTGAACACAGAGAAACTAAAGGTCAAAATGTTTGTGGTCGGCCTTAATTTCAACATTCATGAGAAGGTCAGGATCCTAATGCCTCAGAAATTACACTATGCAAATCAGAAGGCCCTCATAGCTGAGGAAGAACTGAACGGTGGGGGTCAGGGCAGGACTCCTTCTAGACCGACTAGATAGATGAAATTAGGAGTGCAACAACATCATACACCAACCAGAAAGACTTCAGGGCATCAAGATATGCCCAGAGGACCTATGTTCACGACATCGTGATGAAAAACTCCTCAGCAAAGGACTCCTTACAGAGGACCACAACAACAACAATCTCATCTGTAACAACAACAACATTTTAGACTTGTCATCACTGTAATAATCTCTTAGAATCCAAGTCTTGAGATTTGGTGGAATGCTAAATCAACATAGAGGAGTGTTAGACTAGTAGGTGGGGTCATATCTGGCGAACAGTGTTAAAATTGGTGGAGACGCAGGAGTGATGCAACCCGATGGGCCATAGATCTTTAGCAGCCCAGATTGACGGTCAGGAGACATATCGAGAGAGGAAATAATGCGGAGATTAAACACTAGAGAGCGGGTCATGGAAAATACCACGGTTTCAACCCATAGACACATGGCACCTCCAGAAGCATATCGGGGAGAAAAGCGGGTGAGCGCGAAACCGCTCAACCATGCCCCGATGTCATGTGTTATAATATCATTAAATATGTCAAATCTAAAGATTGCATGTGGAGAGGGGAAAGTGACGGCTGGTTAAATCATCTCACGCCACTTGCTCGAAGTACTTTTCGTCTGTGCAATGCCAGGTGAGCGCCACCATATAACTGATTTGAAGGCTCATCATTCAGAATATATTGGTCAAGCATGACAAATTGTTGTACTTGCAAGTACTTCGTCAGTAATTCGTGATTAGAACTTGATGACTACTATCCTTCAAAATATGGATGGTATTACTCTGTTTTGGGAAATCAATGGTTCATTCGTAAACGGGGTAATTAGAAATGGGATCATCTTCCTAATTTATGTGCGAACAAGGGAGATAAAATTATGCTTTCTGCAAAACCGAGAAGCATGGACAAAGAAGACTGGGCAGCCTTCAGTGAACTAGGATTTTCAATGAATATGACAACTTCTTCATTGAAGAAGAGAGAGAAACTGGTTGCTCAAATCTTGGCAATGAAATTGTATACAAAGCCTTCGGGAGAGCCAGGAGCGGATAAAGAGCTCAGATTAAATCTCATCATGAAGGATTTAATCATCAACATACACACAGTCGAGCACCATACACGAGCTGTCAGGAGGAAACAGAGAAAGCGTTAGAAGACAAAGGTAAAAGTTGAGGTGGTTGAAAGCATTGGAGAAAATCATCTTGCTTGGCTTGACACCTTGAAGGAAGAAATTGCTAATTTGAAATAGTTTTCAAGCTAAATTTAGTGTGTGTCAGAGAATTTTGTAATAATATTGACAAGTAGCCTTCAAGGAAAAATCTCGAATATGTCAGTTTTGTTTTATAACGGCCCTAGAAATAGGAGTTCGGTTGTTGTACATTACTCTTTTGTAACCAACAACTATTTTTGGAACTTTGGGGAAGATGATTTGTTTTGAATCCCAGATGTAATTACCTATATATACTATTACAAAGATTAATAAAGGGTTGTACGGACCGAAGAGGGACCAGCCCTCATAGCAGAAAGACTTTGTAAATCCATGGAGCTAAAGTGAATATACAATGCAGAAGCATTTTGAACTGTTTATGAAAAGATTCTAATGGTTGTGATATGAGTTATGTTTTCTCTCATAGTGAGTATTTCTTGTGTCTTTGAAATACCATTTACATTTTCCTCTTTTTAAATTGGAGAGTTAAGAGTCTGGAATTCGTCTTATGAAGCTCTCGACTAAGCAATTTAAATTATGTAATTCTCCTCTTAACTAATTCAAAATTCATTTCAATATGCTCTAATGCAGTTATTTGTTTTCCTTTTCCTCTTTCACCATGCAGATTTCAATTTTAAAAACTCAGACTGATCCAAGTGGATATCGGTGGCCACCCACCTTTTCCAAATGGCTCAAAACAGTTTTTTGGCGATTTTGGCAATTTACTATTTTTAGCAGGTTTTAACTTTCGGGGCCATTTTGAGGGCCCAAATGAAGGTTCTTAGAGATCGAGGTTCTCAATGATATCCAAAGGCATTATTGAGCCCCCAATATGAATCTCCTCGACGATACCTTTCCAACGAGCTATCAGACGCCTAAAACGGAGATCGTATGCAAAAGTTACGACCCCGGGAAGTTGATGTACTCACTTACCCAAACGGGGCCCACATGACTTTTGGCGCTTCATCTCCTAGGCTTAGGTTTTTGGATGTCTAGGGTTTTTGGCATTCCTTCTTATTGTAAAAATGCCTTCAGAGCCTCATTGTAATCATCTTCTTGCGAATGCGAGTATCCGTCACATCTCTTCTCAGAGATAAGCTGCCACCATTCTAGCGAGTCTTTCACTCTGTATTTTTACAGTCTCTGTACATTTCTTTCATTAATAGAAATCATGTATTACTGTATATCTGTGTTTATGGTTGCATCTCTGATACATTTTTGTTATATTATTGAATATTTGCGATATCTCTGTGCATTTATTTATTATATCTCCGATCTCATTTCATGCCAAAAATAATCCAGATCACAGACTCATTGCCTCATTTAGCCTTTCTCCTCCAGATAGTTCAAATGACCTGCCACTGTTTTATTCATTTTTGACTCCATAGCCCCAAATATCACCCCCTTTCTTTCACCAACAATTGTATACAACCCCCAAACAAACTAAATCTATCCAGTAATTATCAAATAAATATCAAGTGACACGAGAGAGCCCTCTCTGAGTTCATCAAGCTAGTGCCCAACTCTAAAGTAGGCTGAAACAATAAATTTTGTCTATCAGCAGGAAAAAATTTATAGAGTGCTAACATTTTGTCACCGTTGTTAGGGATGAAATTGTAAAATTTTCCCTGGAAAAGAACAACATGGTGGAGTTCTAAGGTCTGAGAGCAACAAACACTTAAGCACATATTGGTTGTATTCTTGTTCTGGCAACTCCACACATCAAAAAATCAGTTTGAAGGTGATTCGACTGGTAGAAGAATCTATAAATTTAAATTTTAAATGGTGAATCCACTCTCAATGCAGAATCCAGCTTCCAAAACATTATTGGAGACTCCACTCAAGCTTCAAATGTGATTCAGAAACTCTGTTGGAAGATGATATAACTTGACAAAGGTATGAAAAGGCATTATGGAAGGAAACAAGTACTTAAAATTGGATTCTTTCCAAGGCATTTTATTGTTTGCTATAAATTTCCTCTGGTCCTTTCTTGAACATGCTAGACAAATTTTTCTTCACCTACTGCATGTAAATAATGATCGTGATAATCCTGAAATGGCATATCCTCTTCATAAGATTATACAAATATCTCCTCAATTTATTACTGTCTCCGATCAAAATCTCCCACCTGAGCCATATGATAACCATGACCAAGTTCAGATATATAAACACCTTGAGATATGAAATCCATGACGAAATCAGCATGATGACAATAAAGACAGTGGAGGACACTTATCAGATTGCATTGAAAGAAGAGGAAAAGTTGGCCATAAAGAAGAGTCAGTGAAGCAGAGGAAGAATTTTGAACAGAGGCAAGGGAATTTCCCATGACAAGGCACAAAATCCCAAAGGTGACACTAAGAAACCACATAGTCACTCTGAAAGAGGAGGAAGTTCCTAAGGAAGACAGAGTGGTGGAAGAAATTCTTTTCCTCGAGGAATAGGAAGAGGTAGAGGAGGAGAGGTGAAGTGTTATGCATGTGGAAAGGTAGGACACATGTCTTGGGAATGTCTCGAGAGGAAGAAAGAAGGAGGTGAAGCTCACATTTTGGAAGCGCAGAAGCGAAATGTTGAGGAAGAAGGTGTATAATATGTAAGATCTCTGATGATGAAGAAGGTTCTCCTAAAGCTAGAGCTAGAGGTTGAAAAGCCAGTGCAAAGGAATAGTTTGTTCAGGACAACTTGCAAGAATAAATACAGAGTATGCAAGGTGATAATTGACAGTGGGGACACTGATAACTTAGTATCCATAGAGATGGTGGAGAAACTAGAGATGGAGACAACTACACATCCAAGTCCGTATAAGGTCTCATGGCTGCAGAAAGGTCATCAGGTAATGGTAACTAAACAATGCCTTGTTTAAATTAAAATAGGAGGATATAGAGATGAGATTTTGTGTGATGTGATTCTCATGGATGTATGTCATGTTTTGTTGGGGATAACATGGCAGTATGATAGAAATGTCATTCATGATGGGAGGAGAAATACTTATACTTTGGAGAAAAATGGTAAGACACACATGTTATTTCCAATAGAGGAAACGAAGGTAAAGGAAGAAGCCAACACACGTATACTTCTCATGAGTGGGAAGGAACTCCTGAGTGAAGTTATGAAGGAATAGGAACTGTAGTTAGAGAATTTTGCTGACATAGTATTGGATGAGTTTCCAAGCTCATTTCCACCTATCAGGAGTATCATCCATCACATTGATTTAATACCAGGATTAATTCTTCCGAATAAATCAGCATACATATTGACACCTCAAGAGAATGAGGAGGTAAAGAGACAAGTCCAGGATTTTATGGACAAAGGTTTGGTCAGAGAAAACTTGAGTCCATGTGTCATACCAACTTTGTTAAGTCCAAAAAAATATGGAGGATGGAGAATGTGTATAGACTCAAGATCCATAAACAAGATCACCATTAGGTACAGATTTCCATTTCCAAGTATGGATGACTTAATGGATTGCTTAAGTGGAGTGAACTATTTTTCAAAGAAAGATTTGAAAAGTGGATATCACCATATAAGGATGAGAGAAGGTGATGAGTGGAAAACATCCTTCAAGACAAACGAAGGGTTATGCCATTTGGCTTAACAAATTCCCTAAGTACTTTTATGAGGTTGATGAATGAGGTATTGAAAGATTTTATTGGTAAGTTTGTGACCATATATCTGGATGATATACTAGTCTTCAGTAAAACTGAAGAAGAGTATCTGAGGCACTTGACATTAGTGATGAGGAGGTTACAGTGGGAGAAACTGGTGATAAATTTAAAGAAATCCTCTTTTATGAAAATAGAACTCATTTACTTGGTTTTTGTGATCTCTTCAAATGGATTGAAGATGGATCACGAGAAGGTGATAGAAATCAGAGAATGGCCTTCACCAAGGAGTATATTTGAGGTGAGAAGATTCCATGGATTAGTGAGTTTCTATCGAAAGTTCATTATAAATTTCAGTGAGATCGGTGCACAGATGATGGATATAGTGAAGAAAAGACACAAGTCTTTTAAGTGGAAAGAAGAAGTCGAGAAAAGCTTCAATATATTAAAGGAGAAGATAACAGAACAACCAATTCTGGTTTTTCCAGAATTCGGGAAGACATTTCAAGTAAGATGTGATGCGACTGGAGTTGCAATTGGATCAGTCTTGAGCCAAAATAATAGGCATGTTTCATATTTCAGTGAGAAGCTGAATGAAACTAAGAGAAAGTACACCACATATGATAAAGAGTTTTACACCATAATTCATGCCTTAAAGAAATGGAGGCACTACCTTGTTCCGAAAGAGTTTTTTTTGTATAGCGATAATCAGGCTTTACAATTTATTACCAGAAAGGAGAAGTTAAATCAAAGACATACTTAGTGGATAGAGTTTATGAAAAAATTCACTTTTGTCATTAAACACATTTATGGTAATTCTTACAATGTTGTTGATGCATTGAGCTGGAGATGTTTGATTCTACAGGAATTTCAAGTGAAAACCTTAGGGTTTGAACACCTTAAGGAGATGTATTGTGATGATCCAGATTTTAAAGAGGCATATGAAGCATGTGCCAATCCTGTGCTCAGAGACAGAAGTCAATGGAAAGAATACATGATTCAAGATGGGTTGTTGTTCAAAGGTTGTTAGTTGTGCATACCAAAATGCTCGATGAGAGAGAATCTGTTGAAGGAAAAGCATAGTGGAGGTCTAGCCGAACATTTCGTCTATGACAAAACATTTGCACAGTTCAAAAGTTTGTATTATTGGCCAGGTATGAGGGAAAAAGTGAAGAAATTTGTGAACAGATGTAAGATTTGTCAGTATGCAATGAGAAAGAGACAGAATCATGGATTGTATCAACCATTTCCTATTCCAGAGAGGCCTTGGGATGCAATAAGCATGGATTTCATGTTGGGATTGCCAAGGACACAAAGAGGAAGTGATTCCATATTTGTGGTAGTTGATAGATTTTCAAATAAGGAACACATTATCCCATGCCAGAAGACCAGTGATACAACGCACGTTGCTAATTTGTTTTTCATGGAAGTTGTGAGACTTCATGGGTTTCCCAGGAGTATTGTCTCAAACAGAGATACTAAATTTGTTGGTCATTTCTTGAGAACATTTTGGAAGAAAATCTGAACGGAAATATCCTTTAGTTCTGCATATCACCCTGAAACGAATGGACAGACTGAGGTGGTGAATCAGATTTTAGGGGATTTGATGAGAAGTTTGGTCACCGAACATCATAGCCAGTGGGATCAAATTCTATCACAAGCAAAGTTTGCATACAATGACTCAGTAAACAGAAGTATCGAAAAGTGACCATTTCAGATAATGTATGGAATGAATCCAAGAGGAGTATCAGAGTTGATAGGTCTGGAGTAGAATGAATCCAAAAGAATTGGAGAAAAAGACTTCGCTGCAGAAATGCAGAATCATCATAATCAGATTAAAGAACAGTTGTAGAGCAGCAGTAAAGAATACAAGCGTAGAGTTGATCATCATAAGAGAAAAAATCAGTTTGAAGCTGGAGATCAAGTTCTAGCACATCTTAGGAAGGAAAGGTTCCCAAGAGGAACATATAACAAGTTGAATTTGACGAATATATGTTGGACCTTGACCAAGTTTTGAATATCCTTGGTTAGGTTTGACCTACTTTTGGGACTTCGACAGGCTGTCGAAGGTGGAGCACAAGTCAAAGAAGATATCGCAGGATCTCGACCCCTTTTTAGGGCCTTTTGGGTTTTGGGCTTATGTAACGGGTATGGGGATGTCGGCCCATGGGTTTACCCATGTTTAGGCCTGATTTTGTAATGTATAAATAGATTTCTAGGCGAGGTAGGAAGCAACTCAATACCTTGCTAAGTTCTAGGGAAAGGGGACATCTATGTGATTCTAAGTGAAAGTGGTAATTGTAATTGGTTTATGTATATTGTGTAATACTTGTAGAGCTAAGTGCAAGTGATCGTAAGAGACTATGAAAGGATTTGTGCTCGGGGAAGGAGGATCTAGCGATGTGCATAGATCTCCTGTCCTCTGAGGAGTAAGATTTCAAGATTATGTGCATGTAGAAGATTGACAGAAGACAATAAAGAGAAGAAGAGTTGGTGGACGTAGCCCCAGGCTTGGGGTGAACCACGTATATCATGTGTTGCTATGATTTGTGCGATGTATTGATATGTTTATGTGTTTACTTGCTTAAGTGCTTTGACATATATGAATGATAGATATATTTGTTAATGCTTTGTGGTTAATAATATGGATGAATGCTAGATCTAACCTATGTGAATTTGCTTAGTTCTTGAATATGCTATATCTGGGTGAAAACTGTGATGCTCTGTAATTAGGGTTTTATCTGTGAAGTAGATATTGGTTAAATACTGATGAAATGTAACTACTAAGTTCTTTGTTAAGGTGATGTAATCATAGATCGATGTCCCAACTAAGGTTGTAGACATCTGACTCCTGCGACCACCCCTGCCTCTACCTCGAGTGAGACTTCATCTACTTCACAGGTGTTGCTGAAAGGGCTGGTAGTTAGGGTTTTGTTGGTGTGTTGTTGTAGCGTTGAAACATGGGTCTTCCCCTGTGCCAAAAAATAGTTCTGTTGCCGAGACTTGAAACTGTGATTGCTGGGAACTAAAGAAAAGAAAGCTATGTGCGTAGATATGTTTCTTTAGTGCACAGTAGTATAATTAACTTATGAATCTCCGTGATAAGAAGAAAAGTCATATCTGAAGAAAAGAGGTAAGATCTGAAGGATTTGTGCTTTGTTAAAGGTGAGAACAATGAAAAGTTTTGATTGAAAAAGTAAGATAAGTGCAATTTTTTGTTTCAAAAGTATGGATCTAGGTGTGTTTGATAAATTTTGTCCTAGCTTGAAGAGTAGGGAACAACTATATGAAAGAAGGTTTAATATGAGTAGATATGATAGAAATAATGAAAGATATGTTATTCATATGCATAGAAAGAATGTTTGGACTAACAAATGGATGTAGAAACCTAGAAAGAATTTTTTGTAGGTTAGCTACTATGTTCCTAGTGCGCAGTACAGGAAAGGTTGGGGATCATTTCAAAGAAAAATAAGATTAAATCTTTGTTATAATTGCATAAGATCGGGACATCTTGCTAAGGAATGCCCTAGTAGAAGACCTAGTTGTCTTTGTTGTCAAGCTATAGATCATGAAGTTTTGGATTTCCCTAGAATGATTGCTAAGGTTGAAAGAATGAATATGAGACAAGAAAACCCTGAGGAAGATCAAGAAACTAATACCACGACAGAACCCCGGAAAGAATCAGAGACTGTATTACTGCAAATGAAAGAAACCCTGAATGATCACCGAAATATCAACTTATCAGAGATCTTCAAAGAAAAAGAGTGAATAGAAACAAGAATAGGAGACTTCAACATAGATTGTGTTCTATATGAAGAAACACATGTGAATATTATGATAGAAAGAACTTTGGAAATTTTAGGAAATCCTGCTATGATTCCTTCATTAGGAGGAATAGGATTATTTAGAGGAAAGTTGATAACCCTATGTGGAAGACTCACCCAGATAGTTATGAGTGCTCATGGAACTACGACAGAGGAAGATTTTGAGGTTGTTAAATTTATTGAGAACAACACCCCATTTGTTATGTTATTAGGAAAACCCTGGATTGAGAGAAATTAGTACAGAAGAAAATAAGAGGAAGTATTAGAACAAAAGAAGAAAGAATTAAAAGATTTCATGACTAGGAGGATAGTGCACTTTATTGAAGAACAGGAGAACAAATCAAAGCTATTTAAAACCAAAAACTTGGATGTTGAAGTTGAACAAACACAAGAAGATTCACGGAAGAACGGAGCACCTATCCTAGACAGAGAAGAAGTATTGCCCTTGAACCCTATGAAAGAATCTCAACAGCGCAAAGTTATTATACCAAAAGGAGATAAGAATCATAATGGAAAGAGGAATATCAAGGCGAAGATCACCAGGAAGAAGGCTAGAAAACTCAGTAAGAAGAGACTGAAGATAGAAAATTTACAAAAGGTTCCAGAGGGGACTTTGCAGAGGGAAGGTTTGAAAAAATGGAACTTTGTCGGGATATCATAACAACAAAACATGGCACTTCGCCATCACGGGGCAATATAGTCGTTGAAATAATTATAACCATTAGCTTGACACCCCAAACGGTTAGAACCACAGTTATGACCAGAAATCTCGCCATCGAACCATTGGGACCGCTCCGTAACAGACAAAATTGTATTGATGAAGGCCTCTTGTCCATTGGAGAAGAACCATTACATCGTTGTCTACTTATTCCATCGATTGTTGCACCAAGAACACTTTTTCGAATTGTATCCAAGCCAACAAGAGAGCTCATTGCTACCGCACTGTGTTTATTGAGATCGACACCTATTCCATTGCTATGAGCATTCATTCATCCACCTAAGTTATCCGATCTGAGTGTGTATGTCGGATGAGCTCAATGTCGCAGATAAATTCATCGAAGAAGTTCTAATCGACCTTATGGAAGAGAGAGTGATTTCCATAGGAGTTCAAGCTTCATCGACGCGAGGAGTGCAAGCCTCCCTATCAACTTCTCGTAGATACAGACCATCCCGCGTTGCAGATGAGAAAATAAACAAGTACAGAGATGACTTAGAAAATACGAAGTTAATCCCATGTGTTCTACCCGATTACATCCCGCCTCTAGCCAGTGCGATTAATTGTGAGAGTGTCCCAAGGGACTTCGACTACATAGTTGTCACAGTGTACCTCCCGAAGGGGATACTCGCAGTCAGACCACAGTTGGAGAGGATTCCAACCCTAAAGATCAGTGACTATAATCTAGGGGACTACAAGACCTACGGCATGCTCATGCCTCACAAGTACTTGACTAAGATGAAGGGAAAGAGATCAAAGATCATTCCCAAGCCATGAACCATGAACATCACGCAGTCCACTATCCTTAATGTCATGAAAATTCCACACTTTGGAAGGCACCAGGAGGTTAACGTGTGCATTAAACTCATGTTGTTGTGCTTCCACGATGGTTATTTATGGTTAGACAGGCGTATTACCATCGATCTGGCACTGATCCATAGGATCACTGGATTGAGCATGTAGGGACCCGACCCGTAGAACTTCTACCCAGGGAAGGCTACAGATCGCACCCTGGAACAGAAGATTAAAGACATCTATGGCAATGAAGAGAATGGGAAACGAGGCTAAAAGTTAGCCTCTATTCAGAATGGTGCAGTGCGCCTCACTTTCCAGTTGATTGTTGGTAATCTAGTATGAAAGAACAGACCCACGCAGGTCACAAGGTTTGTGGTTGACCTCACGGGAAATTGCATGGAGGGATTACAGATGAACTGGGCGAAGTACTTATTCAACCAGATAGAAGTCAATTGTCGCAAAGCTCAGGATCAGGTCTACGAGTTCCACTTTATCTGGTTGTTGATCCTCATCGCGTTTACAGCTTGGGAGATGCCAGAAGGTGCGATATTCCTAGACATTGAGCCGTTCGAACCACTTGTTGTAAATTTCACCATGCTCTGGTACTCAAGTGACATGGGAAAACAATGGCAGTCGAACCCAGTATTCCATACCTACTAACTGCAGCTAAAAAGGGCCATCAAATCATTCCCTCAGATGACACCAAACACTCTGGATAGATTCAGACCCCTTATGAAGTTTCGCACAGATAGGCATTTCATATATATCATCGTGCACGCAGATGAGAATAAAGAAGAGCTTCAGTCATACTATAAGCTCACCGAGGAGGACTTGGAATAAATCACTAAGTAATGGCCCACATAGTTCCTTATACCAGTCACTAAGGCAGAATTGTCCAACCCAAAGCTCATTGGAAGTCTGGTAGTTACCCGCGAGGAGTATAATGCACCCAACAGTAGAAGAAGGAAGAAGAAATAAGATGTACATGAACTGAGCAGCGCCTCAGAAAAGACTACCTTATATTCACTTGGCGGAGGAGGAGGTGATGAGGTGGACAAAGAAGAGAAAGAAGAAAAAGTAGGGGAAGAAGATAAGAAGAAGAAAGGTGAAGTAACCTCGCCATAGAACCCCCTTGATGATGCAGATCCATCGAAGAAAAGGAAGGTTTCCCCCATGAAACCTACATCGTGGAAGAAATCTAAAGAAAGCAAGCTAAAGCTTCATACTGTACTCACGATCGATGATTTTGATTTCATCATCGCAGCCATATCAGACGCTTAGTAAGACATTTTGTAGAACTGTGAAGCCAAGCAAGAAGCCTTGTATGAAAAAATACCAACAGAGCTGAGAAGGGTACAACAGACCCTTCACTCCAGCCGCGCAGTATCCACTGTGCCCCCACCATCAAAAGAACCAGAGTTGGGAGATGAGCTTGCCCAACTCTGTCGACTAGCTGATGCAACTGAAGCCCGCCTTTGTCGAGCGCAAGAAGAGAAAGAACATGCCATAGTGGCCCTGAAGAAAGCACAAGAATAAATGGTAGAGAAACATCAGGTTGCACAAAAGGAGAAAGAGGACCTTCAAGCCAAGTTTGAAGAAGAGAGGGTGCAAGCCAAGCAAGAAAAAGAACAGTTCCTCACAGAATAGCTAGGAGTCAAAGAAGTAGTCGATGGAGCACTTCTCTTTGTGACAAGCTTAGAGCCAAAGGCCAAAGACTGAGTGGAGCATCAAGTAGCGCAACTCGCAAAAGCTATTCAATAGCTACAACAAAGAATAACATACTTAGAGATCCGAACAATGCCCAACACTCCGTCGGATGTACAAGATCAAAGAGAAGCAACTGCTCGAAACGCAGTTCAAAGAATCAAGGCCCTTGCCATGGAATGTAAACAACTAAGTTATTGTAGTGCCTAGACTTATGAGTGACTCACTGAGGATTATGAATTAAAGGCACTAGATTCACGACTCCAGGAGGAAAAGTAGTAAGCATAAACAATATAGGAGCAGTTGAAGCCCCCATCAGCCATTGAGAGGATGAAGCGATCCCAAGAACAATGCAATGCCCAACAGCAGGTCCACACCATTCAAAGAAGAGTAATGGAAGTAACTTAGAGACTCCAACCAATTTAGGATGAGGCTTTCCAACTATTCACAGAGACTAAAGGCCTAGGAATAGAACTAGACCAAGTCATCACTGCAGTTGAACAATGCTTAGAGGGACCTGTCAACGAAGAAGTAATCCAATATTTCACCGAATAGGAGGTCATGGCATAGCAACAGGTCAAAGCATCTCAAGCCAATATTGAGGCTTTTGAAGCAGAGCTACCCAGACCAGAGTGACTTAGGACGAGTCACATGTGAGTGTTGGGGGCATGTTGGCCCTTGACCAAGTTTTGAGGATCCTTGGTGAGGTTTTACCTACTTTTGGGACTTCGACAGGATGTCGAAGGTAGAGCGCAAGTCAAAGCAGAGATCGTGGGATATCGACCCATTTTTATGGCCTTTTGGGTTTTGGGCTTATGTAACGGGTATGTGGATGTCAGCCCATGGGTTTACCCATGTTTAAGCCTGATTTTGTAATGTATAAATAGATGTCTAGGCGAGGTAGGAAGAAGCTTGATACCTTTCTAAGTGCTAGGGAAAGGGTACATCTATGTGATGTTAAGTGAAAGTGGTAATTGTAATTGCTTTGTGCATACTTTGTAAGACTTCCAGAGCTAAGTGCAAGTGATCATAAGAGAATGTGAAAGGATTTGTGCTTGGGGAAGGAGGATCCAACGTTGTGCGCAGATCTCTTGTCCTCTGCAGAGTAAGATCTCAAGGCTCTGTGCATGTAGAAGATTTACAGAAGACAATAAAGAGAAGAAGAGTTGGTGGACTAGGCCCCAGGATAGGGGTGAACCATGCATATCCTGTGTTGCTATGCTTTGTGCGATGTATTGATGTATTTATGTGTTTAATTTCTTAAGTGATTTGATATATATGAATGATAGATAGATATGTAAATGCTTTATGCTTAATAATATGGATGAATCCTATATCTAACCTATGTGAATGTGCTTAGTGCACGAATATGCTAGCTCTGGGTGAAAACTGTGGTGCTCTGTAATTAGGGTTTTATATATGAAGTAGATACTGGTTAAATACTAATGAACTGTAACTATAATTTCTTTGTTAAGGTGTTGTAATCATAGATCGATGTCCTAGCTAAGGTTGCATACATCTAAGTCCTACAACCACCCATGCCTCTACCTCATGTGAGACTTCATCTGCTTCGCAGGTGTTTCCGAAAGGGCTGGTAGTTAGGGTTTTGTTGGTGCATTGTTGTAGCATTGAACCCTGGGTCTACCCCTATTCCAATAATATAGGACCGTGCAAGATCCTAAGAAAAATTGATGAGAATTCTTATGAGATAGAGCTATTAGAAGATGTGGGTATATCGCCCATATTCAACATTTCAGACTTGTATCCTTATAGAGAAGATGAAACTAGAGGATCAGAAGATCAGGAATATATTCAGTGGGAAAATCATATTCTTGTAGTTGAAAAGCCACACATGGAAAAGATCATAGATCAGAGAATTGGTAAGAAGACCAGCAGAAAAACATGTTTTGAGTATTTGGTGAAGTGGAAAGGACACCCAATAGAAGATGCCAGTTGTTTAAATAAAGAAGCTATGTAGAAACATGGAAGTTTAGTGTAGAATCTCATGGACAGGAGTCCATGAATTTTTGTCCAGAGGAGTATGATGCAGGAGCATCGTCATCAAAGCGTACAAGGAGGAGAGCTCAACACCCTAGCGCGTATTTTGAAGAATTTTTGAATCTCAAAGTTGGCATATCAATGTAATATCTGGAAAAGATTGTAATTAAAGACAATCTTAAATGTTTGGAGGTTAAGCCATCACATGAGATCGATGGGGAATGTATTTTTCTTTAATGTTGTAGATTGCAGTACAAATCTGGAGCTTTCTCTCTTATCTGTCTGTCTTGAATATTTATTGTAATAAATCCTTAGTAATTGAAATCCTTTAATTTGATAGGATAGCTTGTTGGCACTTGGTTATGGAAGGAAGAAAAGATCGAGGAAGAAAAGGTCAAACGCGAACTTCACGGGAGTCACAGTGACTATCACTGGGTCGAGGTAAGCAAAAGCACAGAAAAGTTGGAGTGAAGTATGAAAAAGAAAGCCGTTGGATGAGGAGATTGGGGATGAAAGATCAACAAGGAAAATGGATCGAGGACAACTCAGCAAGAAGAGAAAGCCACCATTGGATGCTTTGGAGCACCACGCAAGAAGGGAGGAAAGACAGGCTAGAGAATCCCTGAAAAGGTGGGTCAAGTTGACCTAGGGTTTTGGGTAATTAGGGTTTTGACACCTAGGTTTCGACCTAAGGCTGTTGGTGAGGGACTATAATGTATAAATAGAGGTTGAGAGGACCTAGGTTGGTTCAGTACTAGTGTTGGGTATTGATATTGATTGTTGTTGGTTGAGAGATTATTGTACTGTGAGAGAGAGGAGTGATGAGAGTGAGATCCTTCTGGTATTGTAAGATCTTCATCTGGGTGCGAAGATCAAGTCATGCAGCTGGGTGCACAGGAAGGTGTGAGACAAAGATAAGAAGAGAGAAGATCTGCTGACTAAGAGTGCAGATCAGAACTGTAAGCTTTATCTTAATATATCATAAGCATAGTTATGTGGACGTATCCCTAGAGAGAGGGTGAACCACATATATTTTGTGTCGTATGTGTGATTGATTCTTGGATCTCTGTCATTGTTATACTGTTATTTGCATTATTGTGTTAGATCAGATTTATAGTTGCGTAGAGTAGATCTAGCTAATAAGAGATATATGAATGTTGCATTATTGTTGTATTAGTTCCACTTGATATTCCCCTGGTTGTAGACATATTTTTTCTAAAACCCCCCTCTTAGCTACTTCGAGTGAGACTACATCTACTTCGCAGGTGTTGCCGAAAGGGCCAATAGCTAGGGCTTGTTGGTGAAATCTTTGAGTGAACCCTGGCTCTACCCCTGTGCCAACAAATGGTTCTGTTGCCAGGATAGGAATATGTTTAAGGGAATGTCAAGGTGGTTCCCATCGAAGACAGAGATTCAAAAGTGGATAGAGGATCAAGAGAGGGACTTCGTTGAAGCCCAGAACAAGAACCCTAAACTAAGTACTAAAGATTGGCTACAAAGATACATCTTCACGGACATTCACGAGATCTTCTTTGGAGGAATCCACCAATATTTGTTTGAGTGGTTGGCTAGGTTAGACAATACCCAGTTCGAGATCATATCTAGACCTCCTATGGTTTGGACACTGGCATTGATCCAGAAGGTCAAGAGAGTTGACAACGTTGTATCCAGAGCAGTAGATCATTGGTTTGATAGTACCATTGGAGGGTATATCACCAAATTTGTTGTTGATAGGGTAGAATCATATAGCCAAGCTGAGAGATACTTTTTCAAAGGACCCAAAGGAAAAAATTTTCACTTTCTGAAGCTGAGAATCAAGATGTTGTTGCATGAAAAGAACATATTGAAGATACAGTAGATTGGTTGGACCTGAAAAGGCTAATGTTCAGAAATTCAGACAGCGATAGCGACACAGAAGCTAGACATACGCGCAGTGGAAGAGTATTCAGAGGGGTTCACCTTGAGAACTTGTTTAATAAAAACTACAGAGAAGAGGGTTTCTACAGTGGAGAAGAGGTAGATCTAACCAACAAAGAACATTCACAACCCATCAGAACAGAAGAAGGGGAAGCTGAAGAACTTAGCCAAAGTGAGCCACAAACCTCAGGAAATATGCAGATTACTTAAGTAAGTAACATTAACCCTCTTGTTGTTTCAATAGCACCAAGTAGCCAGAATAGCCAGAACCACCGGAGTCTTCAGAGTGTTGTTACTAGCAACTTAGCCTATAGTAAAATAGGAAGCCTAGGCAACTCTATGGAAGATGAGATGAGGCTCCCTATATTCAAGGGAGATGGATTTGAGGATCCTGATAAACACTGGTTCCTGTGTGAGGCCATGTGGAATATTAAAAGTATCACTGACGAAGCCATCAAGAGAACCAGGTTCAACACTACGCTAAGGGATAGTGCACTGAGCTGGTACATGAAACTTGTCCAAGGACTGGCGCAGCCTAAGACACTGAACGAGATCAAGAATGCATTGATTACAGAGTTTAAGAAACCTAAGTTGGAGTCACAATGTATTACAGAGATAAAATATATCAAACAAAAGGTAGCAGAACCTATTTGGGAGTTCGACCAGAGATTCAAGACGCTAACGGGCCGATTAAATTTTCAGATCCCCGATGAATAGAACAAAGAATGGTTCATCGTGGCACTGTTACCACACATCAAATTCCCTCTGATGTAGCATAATATTACATCATAGGCAGAATCTTTGGATATCGCCATGAATCTTGAATCAACACCTATGGGAGAATCTAGCTTAGGCATGAGACAAATCTTGAGCCAGCTGACTAGTTTGTCTCTGCAGGTCGAGGATATGAAGAAGGAAAAGGGGAAGGAAAAAAGAGAAGATATATTGTGTGTAAGATGCAGATCTAAAGGTCATGATAAGGAACATTGTCCCTTATTTCATGAGTATTTGGCCTCAGGAGCATCGATCCCCTTGAAGCAAGTTAACTTGCCCTGGTGCGATGAATGCAGAAATAGGCATCGCCCAGGTGAGTGCTATTACATGCAAAATTATGTTCAGACACACACAAACTTGTATTGCACATTCTTTAAATCAATGGGGCATGGTGATCGAGATTGTAGAGCTTACGATCTCATGCATGAGAGGTCGAGGGACATATACAAGATTCAAGGTGAAGTACAGCAAGAAGGAAACACTATGCAGTACAACTCTCTAGGGAGAGGAAAATTCAATCCTCATGGTGGATACAGAGGATGAGGATGAGGAGGAGGTATGGGCCAAGGATGAGGACATATAATATGTTATAACTGGGCACAACTAGGACACTTGGCAAGGGATTTTCAGAATCCTTGCACAACCTGCAGTTATTGTAACTCTTTCGAGCATGTTATAGAAGAATGCCCTGTGTTGTTGGCTAAGCTTTAGGAAAGACGAGGACCCCAGCAGAACCCAAAAGTACAACTGATATATGCCGAACCATGTGGAACAGACCCTAGAGTCGCTATTATTACTCAAGGAGGTGCTGCTATAGGAGAAGATAGAACAATCCAAAGAAAGATCGCAGAAGAGTCAGGTATCAAGAAAGATGTGGAGAAGACTCAGGATTTTTATGCAAGGAAAGAAATACAAATCTTCAAGGAAGCAAGACATGAGTTCAAGGGGAACCAAGGATCCTCATCTAAAACACGACCATAAATAAAAGAGTATGGAATGCCTCAGGCATTTGATCAATCGGATTCACCGAAAGAAGGAAAAGAGGTAAGAAAACTCATCAAATTTTTGTACTCTTGTCTTAAGTTAATTCAGGATGAGAATGTTGTGCAAGAGTTACAGAACCTAATCAAGCAGTATGAGCTAGGAAAGGTAGACCCCTTACTGAACAGGGTAGTACACCATATTGTTAAGAAGAGAAGAACAAACAAAGAATTACATTTGAATTCTCAAATAAGAGAGTATGATATAGACTATGTGGTCCTCGACTTAGGGTCGGAAGTCAATGTCATGATGAAGCAAACTTGGGAACTAATGGGAAAACCGAACTTGATATATTCCCCTATCAGGATTAGAATGGCTAATCAGCAAACTGTCAACCCATTTGGATGATTGGAGCATGCCCCTATGGACATCGACGAAGTTACGACCTTTGCAGATTTTGAGGTAATTGAAATTGTTGATGATAGTTGCCCTTACCCTGCATTGCTAGGAATTGATTGGGCCTTTGACAATTCTACTATTGTTGATTTAAAGAAAATATGCATGACATTTGAAAGAGCTGGCCTTAGGGTCATTGCACCCTTAGATCCAGATGAGGGTCTGCAATATACATAGCCCATCAGAGAAGAAGACTAGGCATATGAGCTGGAAAACATATATAAATTAACAGCCATACAACAGGATTATATCAACCCTACTGCTAATGGAAATCTAAGTTGGCAAAGTGGCAACATGTGTTCATCAGATTCAGAAGAAGCGTTAGAGAACTGGTAGAACCATATGTATGAAGTATCCACAAGGAGATGTGCTTGATTGACCAGAGAAGTACATTGGATTGGTACAACAATAAGTAACTTGCCTACCTTTGATGGTCTGAACCCTCTAGAAGCCTTCCTCTCAGATTTTGAAACAAGTGTACCAGCACAACAGAGGTTGTTGGCTATGGATGAGGCCCTGAAAGATACACCAGCAAGATGGTGGGGGATGCACAAAAGCAATATTATAGACTAGACACAATGTCGAACCTTGATGATAGCATGGTTCTCAGCACAAGTAGGAAGTTGCGAAGTGAGGTACACAGGTCGAAGTTGCCCAAAGAACCATCTGTGAAGCTGGGAAGAAGCCTGGAGTCACATTCCTCGAGAAAAATGGGTGCACAGATTCATTAACACGCTGGACACGACCCCTATTAACTGGTACCTTCAAGCGGAGTTGTGCCTCATCACTATAGAATTTTGTAACCACCTTTTTGTTTGAAAGTGAATTTCCTTTAGTAGATCAAGCACTATAGATTGTGAGGAAAAAATTATTTGAGGCATCTAGCCTCCCTTTGGAGCAAGAAGAGGACGAATGGACTATGCCATTCCAGAATCTACAAGGATGTTACAACATTAATGCCGACACAGATGATGATCCGAGGAAGGTAAACATTGTTGAGACAGAAGGCCACAGGGATGTGGAAGGACCAGGAGTTGAGCTGCCATTCATTGGACAACCGATCAAGATAAAGAAAGTCAATATTGGGACAGAGGATACACCGAAGCTTGCCAATGTCGGAGATTACTGGGATGTTGCTACCATTGAAAAAATTACAGAATTACTGCACGAGTATCAGGACTTGTTTCCAACCAAGTTCACTGATATGAAGGGTATCAAAGGACCTATGGGAGAGATGAGAATACCTTTGAAACCATATGCAAATCCATTCAATCAAAGACCCTACAAATTGAACTCGAAATATAAGGAAAACGTGAATATTGAGCTCGACATAATGTTAGAAGCAGGGATTATTGAACCTGTCGAAGAGTCAGAGTGGATCAGCCCTATGGTGGTGCAAGACAAGAAGATAGGAAAAATTAGGATCTGCGTAGATCTCAGGAAGCTAAATGATGCTTGTTTGCATGATCCTTTCCCTACACCATTCACAGACGAAGTATTGGATAATGTGGGAGGCCAGGAGGTATATTATTTTACAGATGGGTTTTCAGGATACCATCAGATCCGAATTGCCAAGGAGGACCGCCACAAGCTCACATTTTCCACAGAATGGGGATCCTACCAATACACAGTGATGCCATTTTCAATGAATAATTCCCCAACCATATTCTTCAGGGTGGTGGTCGAAGCGTTCAAAGAATTTTTGCATAAGTTTTTAGAACCCTATTTTTATGACTGGACTATTTTTAGTTTGTTGAAAAATCATATTGAATGTCTAAGACTAATGTTGGACAAATGCAGGCAGTGTCAAATTGCTTTAAATTTGAAGAAGTGCATCTTCTTCTCACCATTTGGAGTATTATTAGGACATATTGTATGCAAGCAAGGATTGTTGGTTGATCCATCAAAAATTGCAATTATAGTCAACTTACCACCTCCTACTTCAGTCAAACAACTGCGCACTGTGCTAGGACATGCTGTCTATTACAAGAAATTTATCAAAGGATATGCTCAGATTACTGCGCCAATAGAGAAGTTATTAAAGAAAGACTGTCAGTTTGGTTGGACAGACGAATGCTAGCAGAGCTTCGACACACTGAAACAAAAGATGGTGACTGTGCCCATTATGGTCTTTCCAGACTGGAGCAGAGAATTTCATGTGCATGTCGATGCGTCTTCTATTGCATTATGAGCAGTATTGGCACAACCTGGAGAAGGGGACATCGACCATCCATTAGCATTTTCCAGGAGAAAGCTATCTATAGCTTAAATCAATTACACTACTACAGAGAGAGAAGGATTAGCCATGGTGTATGCGCTGCAAAAATTCCCCCATTACTTACTAGGAGGACACTTTAAAATGTTTACCGATCACTCTGCACTGAAGTACCTAGTCAACAAGCCAGTGTTTGGGGGGGCGAATATGCAGATGGATTCTCCTGTTTCAAGAATATGATTTTGAGATCATAGTTAAGCCAGGAAGGATGAACAAGGGACCCGACCACCTGTCGAGGTTGGAACATGGAGAAGAACCCACCAGTCTGGAGGATACATTACCGGATGAACAACTTCTCGCCATTAGGAAGATGGATGACCACTTCATAGACATAGTCCAATTCCTGTCAACAGGAATGGCTCCCAGTGAGTATACAATTTCCCAGAAGAAACAGCTAGTGGTGTGTGTTGTAGACTTTTCACTGATAGTTGGTCAGCTATATAAGATGGGACCTGATGAGATACTAAGAAGAGGTGTGATGGAGGCAGAGCGCCCATTGATCCTTGCAAAATCTCATGAAGGCATCGTAGGAGGACATTACGCAGGGAAAGCAACTGCGTAGAAGGTTCTGCCACCTGGCCTTTGGTGGCCTACTTTACAGAGAGATGCTAGAGAGTATACCAGAGCTTGTGATGTATGCCAGAGAGTTGGAAAACCATCCCGAAGAGATGAAATTCCACTAGCACCGCAGATGACACTACAAGAATTTGAAAAGTGGGCCATTGACTTTGTGGGACCTATAAACCCACCAGGAAAGTGCACAGGAGAAAGGTACATTATCACTGGGACAGAATAGCTAACTAGATGGGCCTAAGAAAGAGCAGTCAAGGACTGTAGTGCAACTACAACTGCACATTTTATATTTGATAACATAATAACCAGGTTTGGATGCCCTAAGACCCTTATGAGCGATCAAGGCACTCATTTCATCAACAAGACAGTTGAAGCCCTGACTGAAGAATTTGCAGTTCACCATCGGAAGAGTACACCTTACCATCCACAAGAAAACGGAATGATTGAAGCATTCAATAAAATCTTGGAGACAACATTGACAAAGATTTGTAGTGTGAACAGGGATGAATGGGATTTAAGAGTACCAGCAGTACTCTAGGCTTATAGAACCACTTGCAGGAAATTAACAATGTAGACCCCTTTCAAGTTGCTTTATGGTCTCGAAGTTGTTGTCCCGATGGAGTACTTGGTAACAAGCGTAATAATTGTTGCATTTACAGACATGGATGATACCGGTGTTGTTTGTGAGAGGCTTTCCCAGCTGGTTGAACTAGAAGAAGATAGATTTATTGCAGGATTCCATCAACAGGTACAAAAGGAAAGAGAGAAGGCCTATCATGAAAAACACATCAAGAAGAAGGAATTTAAGCAAGGTGATTTAGTATTGGTGTATGACAGTAAATTTATAAGACATCCAGGGAAGTTCAAAACGCATTGTCTTTGACCATATGAGATCACCTATGTTATAGAAGGAAGAGTTGCACAGCTGAATACATTGAAAGGAGAATGGAAAGAAGGATTAGTGAATGGGAGTCGGATAAAGTTGTATTATGACAACCAAATACCTTGCAACTCTTAGTAAAAGCAAGGAGAAAAGGGTCTAGGTACCAGGTGCAGTTGAAACTGGGTACTAGACATAGAAAATACAGTCTGCAGAAGGATGGGAAGGAGGCATAAAGTAGAAAGAAAAGGTTGCACTGCACAGTCCAAAGTCAAAGTGAAACAGAAGGATCAGATCTGAAGTGCCTCAGGACGAGTCACAGGTGAGTGTTGGGGGCTTATTGGCCCTTGGTTATGGAAGGAAGAGAAGATCAAGGAAGAAAAGGTCAAACGTGAATTGTGCGGGAGACACAGTGACTGTCACTCAGTCGAAGTAAGAACAAGAGCAGAAAAGTCGGAGCGAAGTACAGAAAATCAACCTGTTGGATGAGGAGATCGAGGATGACAGGTCAACAAGGAAGATGGATCGAGGACAACTCATCAAGTAGATAAAGCCACCATTGGATGCTTTGGAGCACCGCGTGAGAAGGGAGGAAAGACAGGCTAGTGAAACCCTGAAAAGGCGGCTCAAGTTGACCTAGGGGTTTAGACACCTAGGGTTTTGGGTAATTAGGATTTTGACACCTAGGTTTCTACCTAAGGCTATTGGTGAGGGACTATAATGTATAAATAGAGGTCAAGAGGACCTAGGTCGGGTTGGTACTAGTGTTGGGTATTGATATTGATTGTTGTTGGTTGAGAGATTATTGTACTATGAGAGAGAGGAGTGATGAGAGTGAGAGCCTTCTGGTATTGTAAGATCTTCAGCTGGGTGCGAAGATCAAGTCCTTCAGTTGGGTGCATAGGAGGACGGGAGACAGAGAGAAGAAGAGAGAAGATCTGCCGACTAAGAGAGAAGATCAGAACTGTAAGCTTTATCTTAATATATCATAAGCATAGTTTTGTGGACGTATCCCTAGAGGGAGGGTGAACCACGTATATTTTGTGTCATATGTGTGATTGATGCTTGGATCTCTGTCATTGTTATACTATTATTTGAATTATTGTGTTAGATCATATTTATAGTTGTGCAGAGTAGATCTAGTTGATAAGAGATATGTGAATTCTGCATTATTGTTGTATTAGTTCCACTTGATATCCCCCTGGTTGTAGACATCTATGTCCTGCAACCCCCCTCTTATCTGCTTCGGGTGAGACTACATCTGCTTCGTAGGTGTTTTCAAAAGGGCCAGTAGATAAGGCTTGTTGGTGCGCTCTTTGAGTGAAGCTTAGCTCTGCCTCTATGCCGACATAGATCTAGATTAGTTGGAGGGAAAGGCTCGAAGAGCCCCTCTGGTATAAATCTTTGTATTGTTTCCCAGAAGAGGTTGTTGATAGTTGTTGTTGAAACTATTGTAGAGGTTGTTGGAATTTTAGTCATTGAGAGATTGTTGCCATTGTAGCTGAGACTTAAGAGTTTTTGAGAAGCATTGTATAAACCCATGTATATAACAATTTAATGAATATAATAGAGAATCATTGTTCCAAATGTTTGGTGTTGTTGTCTCTATCTGAAGGAATGGATGATAGGATTTTTATCTATTTGAAATTCTCTGTTATTTTCTTGTTTTTAGGTTATGAATGTGTTTACATGGTTGAATGTATGAATCTGTGAAGATTTAGATAAGTTTCAATTGTTTATCTTCTACGATAAAGTGAAAGTGTGCATAGTGTTTGCAAGGTGTGCATTGACAGAGTTTGTTTTGAATCATAAACTCAGAAGAGATAACGTGAAACTTGTGTCTGCAAAGAGTGTATAGTGTTTGCAAGGTGTGTGTGATAGATTCTACTTTGACTCAGAAAGTTCAGGGGAGATGGATTGAAGTTTTGCGTAGACCGAAACTCACTTAGAGTCATATTTTTCAGTGGGGGAAATAGAGAGTGGAAGGACCATTTCAAGGAGTGCACAGTCATCCTTCAAAAGTCAAGATTGAAGGAAATTTGTCACAAATGTGTGCAGAGTCGATATTGGGCTAAGTATCAAGAAATCATTATGAGAATTTCATAATGTTGGGGAGAAGCAATTCCAAGAGAGGTAACTTGGATCTTTGCATGCAGAGAGTGCATAGTGTCCACAAGGAGTGCACGACAGAGTCTTTTGACTCAAAATATCAGGAGGAGTATCGAATTTCATCCACAAATAAGCTAAGTTGTTGAGGACAAGACCTGTTACAAGGCGTGCACAGGATGAATTTCAACTAAGTGTCGAAGAGAGTGCTCTAAGGAGGAAAAGGTTCGAGTAAGAACAAGCTTAGGCAGGAGAGTTGTTAAGGTTTAAGCTATTATTAGGTTTCTTTTCATTTTACTAGATAACCATAGCATAGATAGGATCATTGAGAAATACACAATCAAAAGAGACACATCATTTATCCTAGGAAACCCTCATGGGGGAGAAAACCCAGCAAAAACTTCCTTAATATAGATAGTCAATACAATGCCAAGAGATAACTCAAACAAATACAGAAATTCCTCTCCCAAGAATGGGTCTCTCTCTCTCTCTTCCTTCTTGTCCAACTGCATCTCTAAACTTGCACTCTGATGAACAAGTGAGTGTGTGTCCAAATGAGGTGCTAGCCTCTTTATTTGTACAATGTGGCAAGTGCTGAGTGAGGTGTCTTTTCACTAATAGGGCTGACTTCTCAATCTAGGTGGTTATAACCACCTTTAATTAATCTGGGGATGACTTCTCATTTAGTCTATTACAATTAGGGTTTGACCAATCCACAAAAAGGGATTTAGTCATTTACAATACCTGACATGATCAATCCACAAAAGGGAATTGATTTAATGAATAATACATCAATAATAAATAGAATACTCTTTATAGTTACAATATTTCAACACTCCCCCTTAACAAGAAGGGTATTCTACAACAGCATTAGGCGAGAGAGAGGACAGCTTCATCAACAACATCTTATAACATTGACTGGCATATCTATAAATCATCAGAATTTTTTCTCATCATCAATATCATCATTATCAATAGATAGCTAGAATGGTATCATCATCTGCATCAACATGGATTAGTATAAAAACTAATACATCATCATCACAGCACGAGGCTGGTCACATCATCACAGCATGAGGCTAGCACATCATCACAACACGAGGTTGGCACATCATCACAGCACAAGGTTAGCACATCATCACAACATGAGGCTAGCACATCATCACAACACGAGGCTGGCACATCATCACAACAATTAAGCTAGCACATCATCACAACAATTAAGCTGGCACATCATCACAGCAATTAAGATGGCACAACATCATAGAAATTAAGTTGGCACATCATCACAACAATTAAGCTAGCACATCATCACAACAATTAATCTAGCACATCATCACAGCAATTAAACTGGCACATCATCACAACAATTAAGCTGGAACATCAACACAACACTACTCCCCCTTTCGAGGGAGGTCCTTTCAGACTATACCAAGCTTATCTTGAAACTGCTCAAACTTTACACAAGATAGAGGTTTGGTCAACACATCAGCAACATGTTCATATGTGATAACATATTGGAGCTTTATGTCTCCTCTCTACACCATGTCACCAATGTAGTGATATCTGATCTCTATGTGTTTTTACTTGTCATGAAATACAGGATTCTCTGTCATCTTTATGCAGCTTTGGTTATCACATAGGATCATGGTTTCTTCCATCTCCAGGTCAAATAGACCTATTAACAACTTTTGAAGCCATATGGATTCACAGCTGGCAGAACATGCAACAATGTATTCTTCTTCTGTTGTGTTGAGAGAAATGCTTGATTGCTTCCTACTCTACCATGAGATCATGGTTGAACCCAAACTGAAACAACATCCTGAAGTGCTCTTCCTATTAGAGAAATTTCCATCCCAATCTGAATCAGTGTACCCACTCATTGTGAAATCATGATCTCCATCATAACTGAGACCATAATCTAATGTACCCTTAAGGTACCTCATCACATGTTTTGCAACAACTAGGTGAACATGTATGGGTTCTACCAGAAACTGACTCAAAGTGTTCACAGCTAAACAAATATTTGGTCTGGTGTTCATTAGATACATCAGCTATCCAATGATCTGTCTATACAGTGTGGCATCAATCAATTCTGACGAAGTGTTGACCAGAAGCTTCAACTTCATTTCCATGGGCGTATTCATGTACTTGCACTCCAACATATCAAATCTCTTTAGGATTTCAACTGCATACTTCCCTTGGTTAAGGAAGATTCTCTCTAGGCTCTGCCATACCTCAATACCTAAGAAATAATGCACTAGGCCAAGGTATTTCATCTCAAATTCTGTAGCATGCTTCTTCTTACATTTGGTGATGAGATTTTCTTCTCCAGTTAAGAATAAGTCATCCACATACAACAACAATATAACAGGTTCATCATTCATAACCTAGAAGTAAAGGTTAGAATTTTCTTTACTCTTGGTAAATCCCAATCTCGTCAAAAAACTATCTATCCTTCCATACCAAGCTCTAGGATCTTGCTTCAATCTGTACAGAGCCTTCTTCAACTTGCAAACATTAGTATTCATGTCTTCAACTTCAAATCATTGAGGTTGTTCTCTATACACTTCTTCTTCAGTGACACCATTTAGGAAAGTTGTCTTTACATCCATCTGGTGTAAATTCCACTTCATCTTAGCTGCAAGGGCTATGATGGTTCTGATCGAAGTGTATCTAGATACAGGAGAAAATGTCTCTTCATATTCAATGCCTTCGTTTAGATAAAATCCATGAGCGACAAACCTTGCTTTATACTTCTCAATACTTCCATCAGCAGCATGTTTTATTTTGAAAATCCATTTGGAGGATACCACATCCTTGCTCTTCGGTCTGGAAACTATTTCCCATACATCATTCTTTATAATGGATTGGTATTCTTCTGTCATGGCATCTTCCCATTCTTTCTTCTGAATGGATTCCTAAAAGCAGGTAGGCTCCTTCTCTAAGAGATCACACATCAAAGCTATATAACTAGAGAATGGCTTAGGTCTCTTTACTTGTCTCGTGGTTCCTTCGGGAACACCATACTTCTCTCCATATTGAATAAGATCCCTAGTCCAAGTAGGATTTCTCTTATGGGATATTGTCATCTAAGGAGGTTCTTGAAATTCTACTATGTCATGATCTTCTAGAATTTCCTCATCAGGGGAAGCTATGACTTCCCTCACTAGTTCTGCAACTCTGGGAACTTCCTTCACTGGTTCTGCAACTCTGGGAGCTACATGTTCCTCTTCATATACCTCTTCAAGCTGGCATCTTCTTGATTTCTTGAGTGCTACATATTCATCAAAGGTCACATCCCTACTGATCTCAATATGATGGTGACCTCGTATATAAACTTTGAAGGCCTTGGATACCTCACAGTATCCAACAAATATTCCCTTCTTTCCTAAAGGGTCCAGCTTGTTTCTCTTCTCTTTTGGAATATGTACAAATACTGGGTAGCCAAATATTTTGAGATGGATTACTTTTGGCTTATTTCCAGAGAACATATCTTACGAGGTATTGAAACCAAGTGCATTATGGGACAATTGGTTTTGTACATATACTATTGTTTTTGTTGCTTCTTCCCATAAGCACATTGGAAGATATTGATCATGGATCATGGTCTTCACTGCTTCCATTATTGTTCTGTTCTTTCTTTATTCTACACCATTTTGTTGAGGATTGTAGGGAGTGGTGAGATCCCTCTTGATCCCGACATATTTGCAATAGTTTACAAACTCTTTTGAGGTGTATTCTCCTCCATTATCTGACCTAAGTATATTGATATTTCTTTCAGAAAGATTCTCTGTCAAGGCTTTGAATTCCTTGAATTTACTAAACACTTCATCTTTTGATTTCAAAAAGTAAACATAGGTTTTACGAGAATAATCATCAATAAAAGATACATTGCATACATACCCGCTGATGGAGGATGATGGAATTGGGCCACACATGTCTGAGTGAATTAGTTCTAAGACTCCTTCTACTTTATTGCCTCTCTTTGGAAAAAGGTTCTTGATGTTCTTCCCTTGTGCACATCCATTGCACACGCTTTCATGGTCAACCTTGAGTTCTGGTAGACCTGTGACTACCTTGCATACATACAGTAATGCCTTGTAGTTGATGTGTGCTAATATTCTATACCAAAGTTCACATGGATTCTCAATGGTGTGGGTGATGGTTGCTTCTGAGTGACCCTTTAGCTTATACAAATCACCTTCTTCTTTTCCAATGACGATTGCTTCTTTCATGGTTTTTCCTTTAGCCCACATAAGAACTTCTCCATCTATAAAGGCAATTCTAAAGCCTTTATTTTCTAAAGCTGATATGGAGAGTAGGTTCTTTGTCAAACCTGGTACATAGAGTACGTCCTTCATCTTATTTGGAGTCCCTGAATTAAGCTTGTAGTTTGATTCTCCCACTCCCTTGATAGGGTATTGATAGTCATCTCCAAGTGTAAATTTTTGAGTAAACTTATTTTCTAAAAGGCGAGAGAGAATATATATTTGACCTATCATGTGCTTGGAAGAACCACTATCAATGAGCCAAGTGTCCTCTCCAGGTGATATTGATCCTGAGAGGGCCGAGATTAAGACATAGTCTTCAATTCGTTCTCTTATCATCTTTGTGGGTGGCTCTTCATCTTCAACTGCATGGGCATGGTTCCTCTTATTTTTCCTCTTCTATTCTTCTTGTCTAGCTGAAAAATGTCTTGCAATATGTCCCATCTTGTCACAATGGTAGCATTGGTAAGATGAGAAGTCTCTTTCTTTTCTTTTTCCTTTCTTCTGGAATCTCTTAGGTTGAGATTCTTTATGTATGAATTTGTTTTGGGGATGAGACTCTTTATGAGTTTCTTTCTAGAAGTAAGACTTCTTTCTTCCTCCTTTAGTGTGAGTAGCTAGGGCTTGATCTTTATCTCTTGATAGTAAAGACTCTCAGTTAGCTACTCTTGATTCTTCTTAAATACATTCTTCTTAAAGACTGCCAAATTTTAGTTTCTCCTTTCTAGCACAAATAGTTTGGATGAATGCATCCCAAGGTCTTGTGAGACCATTGAGGGTCGTCATTTCGTCTATAGTATCTCCAATAGCTTTTAGTTGTTCTTTGAATTGAGATATTCTAGAGAAATATTCATGGATCGCTTCTCCTTTCTGCATCCTTGTATTCTTGAGTTGTGTTCTTAGATTCATCTTCTAGTTTATGGACTAGTCAGCGGATTTTTGGACTGGTGCTTCTGGTTTTCTGGTACTCTGGTACTTCTTGTACTTCTGGTACTTTGTGAAAACTAGGGTTTCACTTTCCAGGAGATCTAGCCACTAAAAAGTTGTGTTGAGGATGCCAAGGTGATCCTTACGGAAGGGCGCACTTTTCTAGATGGTTTTGGGGCTGAAATTATTCTTCAATAAAAATCCCTAATTTACATGTATGGAAACAATGATGTTTTTCTCTTTCTCTTGTGAAAGATGCTCTCTTCAGCTTAGCTTTGAAACCATGTTAAGGTTTAAGCTATTATTAGGTTTCTTTTCATTTTACTAGATAACCATAGCATAGATAGGATCAATGAGAAATACACAATCAAAAGAGACACATTATTTATCCTGGGAAACCCTCATGGGGGAGAAAACCCAGCAAAAAATTCCTTAATATAGATAGCCAATACAATGCCAAGAGATAACTCAAAAAAATATAGAAAGTCCTCTCCCAAGAATGTGCCTCTCTCTCTCTTCCTTCTTCTTCAACTGCAGCTCTGAACTTGTGCTCTGATGAACAAGTGAGTGTGTGTCTAAATGAGGTGCTAGCCTCTTTATTTATACAATCCGGCATGTGCTGAGAGAGTTGTATTTTCATTGACAGGGCCGACTTCTCAATCCGGGTGGTTGTAACCACCTTTAATTAATTTGGGGCTGACTTCTCATTTAGCCTATTATAATTAGAGTTTGACCAGCCCGCAAAAGGGGATTTGGTCATTTACAATACCCGACATGATCAATCTGCAAAAGGGAATTGATCTAATGAATAATACATCAATAATAAATAGAATACTCTTTGCAGTTACAATATTTCAATAAGAGTGGCGAGAAATATTCAATAGAGAGGAACCCTTTAAGGTTTCCCAAAATTAACGATCAAGATTTGTCCAGGAGGGATCAGGATCATTCCAGACCGCCTAATCTAGGAGAGTTGCACGGAGGTTGGTCATGAAGCATTTTGACACTTCGTAGTTTGGAGTGTTTAAAGTGTTTAAGAAGTGGGGTCTCTAAAGTCATGGAAGAGGATTAGAAAATATGGGAGATAGAGGTTTGGATAAGTCGTGTGGGGAAAGTACAAACTTTGTGAAGATGAGAAGGTCGAATCAGAGTTGGACCATCGGATCCAAGAAGACACACGACAAAGATCTATGTATTGCAGCATAAATTGTTTCGGAAGGAAATAAGGGTGGAGTTCATGAAATTGCCGAAGCCTGAAGTTACGAAGGGGTTGGCTCTAGGTTATAGACCATGGTCACATTGGAGAAGGAGTATAGTGTGGGAGTTAGTACCCACAAATTGGTGTTGCCAAAAGCGTCAAAGAGCAGGTTTGCGGGTATATTGAACCTGCAGGTAACATTAGAGGGACCTATGTGTATTAATTGTTTAGGGTCTGTTGAAGGACCGAAGAGAAAATTCGGCTCAGGAATTTGAATATCCAAGACCGGGAGGTCACAGAATCCCCAGGATGGAAGGGGGATGCATCAAGTGGTATCAGAGCCACAATTTTCTTACAGACAATCGGTAAAGGAGAGATGAGACAAAGAAGTATGTTGATATCATCGAGTGGTATCAGATACATCAGCACAATGTCGCCTAGAAGAAGTGTAGAGCCACCTGTAGAAAATTGAGCTATGGAAAGGGAGATGAGAGAAATCCGAGAAAGATTGGATGCCTTGGAAACAATGCAAAGGAGAGCACCTGATGTTGGAGACGTTAGTGATGTAGAGAATGAAGAAGTGGAAGTTGAAGAAGTTGTAGTGGAGAATGCTGCAGAAGAACGCTTGTTGAAAGAGGTTATCAAGTTGTTAGCTAGAGAAAAGATAGACATCCCTATGTATGAAGGTAATTTGGATGTTGAAGAATTTCTTGATTGGATACGAGTAATGGACAAGTATTTTGACTATGAAGATTTCGATGAGGAGAAAAAGGTGAAGCATGCTATCACCAGGTTAAAAGGACATGCAGTGTTGTGGTGGGATGAACTGCAGGCTGACAGAAGGAGCAAATACAAGCAAAAGATCAAGAATTGGGACATAATGGTAGCTAAGTTGAAAGCTAAATTCATACCCAATGATTACCAGATAAATCTGTTCAAGAGATTGCAGAACTTGAGATAGAAAGGAATGACAATGAAGGAGTACATAGAGGAGTTCTATAGACTGAACATCAGGGTTGGATAAAGAGAGAGAGATGAGGAAAATTTTGTCAGATATATAAATGGCCTGAGATATGAAATCCAGGAAGAAATCAGCATGATAACAGTAAGGACAATGGAGCATGCTTATCAGATTGCACTGAAAGTAGAGGAAACGTTGGCCAGAATGTAGAGTCAACGAAGCAGAGGAAGAAGTTTAAACAGAGGCAAGGGAATTGCCCATGACAAGGCACAAAATCCCAAAGGTGAGGCTGAGAAACCACATAGTCACTTTGAAAGAGGAGGAAGTTCCATAGGAAGACAAAGTAGTGGAAGAAATTATTTTCCTCGAGGAAGAGGAAGAGGTAGAGGAGGAGAGGTGAAGTGTTATACCTGTGGAAAGGTAGGACACATGTCTTGGGAATGTCCCGAGAGGAAGAAAAAAGGGGGTGAAGCTCACATTTCGGAAGTGAAGAAGAGGAATGTTGAGGCATAAGGTACAGAAGATGGAAGATCTTTGATGATGAATAAGGTTCTCCTAAAGCCGGAGCCAGAGGTTAAAAATCCATTGCAAAGGAAAATTGTGTTCAGGACAACCCGCAAGACTAAAGACAGAGTATGCAAGGTGAAAATTGACATTCATATGACTGATAACTTAGTATCCACAAAGATGGTAGAGAAACTGGAGCTAGAGACAATTGCACATCCAAGTCCGTATAAGGTCTCATGGCTGTAGAAAGGTCATCAAGTAACGATAACTAAATAATGCCTTGTTGAATTTAAAATAGGAGGATATAGAGATGAGATTCTATGTGATGTGATTCCCATGGATGTATGTCATGTTTTGTTGAGGATACCATGGCAGTATGACAGAAATTTCATTCATGATGGGAGGAGAAATACTTATACTTTGGATAAAAATGGTAAGACACACATGATGTTGCCAATAGAGGAAAAGAAGGTAAAGGAAGAAGCCAACACAAGTATACTTCTCGTGAGTGGGAAGGAACTCCTAAGTGAAGTTAAGAAGGAACATGAGATGTAGTTTGTTATGGTAAGGAAACCGAGAGTCATCCTTACAAGTACTTCTATGGATGATCTTCCTAAGGAATTTCAGGAGTTGTTGGAGAATTCTATTGACATAGTAGTGGATGAGTTGCCAAGATCATTTCCACCTATCAGGAGTATCAACCATCACATTGATTTAATATCGGGAGCGAGTCTGTCGAATAAAGAAGTGTACAGATTGACACCTCAAGAGAATGAGGAGGTAGAGATACAAGTCCAGGATTTGATGGACAAAGCTTTGGTTAGATAAATCTTGAGTATGTGTGTTATTCCAACTGTGCTAAGTCCAAAAAAAATGGAGGATGGAGAATGTATACAGACTCAAAATCCATAAATAAGATCACCATTAGGTACATATTTCCATTACCAAGGATGGATGACTTAATGGATTGCTTAAGTGGAGCGAACTATTTTTCAAAGATAGATTTGAAAAGTGGATATCACCAGATAAGGATGAGAGAAGGTGATGAGTGGAAAATAGCCTTCAAGACAAACAAAGGGTTGTAGGAATGGATTGTTATGCCATTTGACTTAACAAATTCCCCAAGTACTTTTAGGAGGTTGATGAATAGGGTATTGAAAGATTTTATTGGTAAGTTTGTGATCGTATATCTGGATGATATACTAGTCTTCAGTAAAACTGAAGAAGAGAATCTGAGGCACTTAACATTAGTTATGAGGAGGTTGCAATGGGAGAAGTTGATGATAAATTTAAAGAAATCCTCTTTTATGAAGACAAAACTCATTTACTTGGGTTTTGTGATCTCTTCAAATGGATTGAAGATGGATCCTGAGAAGTGTTATAATATAAGTGGATGTTCTTGTTTTACCATTGACAATACCCTTGTCACCCAACCATAGGCTGAAGCAACCCTCCGAGCACCTTAACCTTGACAGAGAATCACTCTGGAAGCAAACCCTAGGCTAGATAGACAAACAAAGGGTAGCACACCTTTCCCCAAGGATAGCGCACCAATAAGAGATGATCAGATAGTCCAAACCCTAGCCAAGAGATATTCCAAGCATAATTGCTAGCTACAACAGCTGCAAAAACAAGTCTCCTCCAAACCTGCGCAGAAACTAAGCAACTGCAGTGCGCACAAGTGTTGCTCTGCAATACTTAGACTGCATGCCAGAATGAGAAATGGCCTCCTATATTTATACTAATTATGGCTAACTACTTGGGCCGAATTCTTATTCTGTGTATCTGTATGTTCAGTATATATTATTATTTATGGCCGACTTCTTCTCTTGGAGGCTAATAAGCTAATATAAATTATCTTCTTGAGCCGACAAGTCGTCTAGGGTTATTAGCCAACTCATTAGGGTTTCTTCTTTCCTCCCGAAGTATTCTATCCTCATCAAGTTTACACATGGAGGTAAATACCTCCCGCAGCTACCATAATATCAACACTCCCGCCTAGATAGGGAGGTATTACAGGTAATGGTATTGAGCAAAAAACATACCATTCACCCGGTAGCATCAACATAGTCATCTAGACTATCTCATGACTAGATCATGAGCACCATCATCACTATCAGTGTCACCAGCTACATCATCTCTCAAAACCATACTCCATATGAGTAATTAGACATGATGTAGGATCAGTCACTCACACCACAGAGTGACACAAGAGCCATTCTTCTAATCAGGACATATGTCCTAGAAGAGTAAATGTTCTGAACCATTTTCCTATCTGGGAAATATTTGTTCTTTGATCATCCATCTAGCTGATAATCATTTCCAATACTGTTGATAGTCTTCAAGGCAATCATAATAAAATAGAACACAACTATGTCTATCCATAGTAGTACATAACTACAATCCAGTGGTATACTACCACACCAAGTAGCAAACAAGTACTTGATCAAATAGTGGAACATATCCACCACAATAGTATACATCTACTGGCATACAATCTTCATAACAATCATCTGATATCAACCTGCACATAAACAATGTTATGATATAAACTGAATCATCTGGGCCAATCATTCACTCACATCTATGAGATCTGAAAGAATATTTTCCCTTGGAGTAGAACAATGAGATATCTGGACTATTCTTCTCAAGCAAGGAAGAATAATTGTCTTGTGTTTTGAACTTGGACCATTCCCCACCCTGGGCCATTCTTCCTACACTAATCAAAGTGCACCCTGGAGAGAATGTATAAACCCTAAGGAATGTATGTCCCTGATTGTTGAGCCTGGACCATTCCCCACCCTGGTCCATTCCTCCTACACTAATCAAAGTTCACCCTGGAGAGAATGTATAAACCCTAAGGAATGATTGTCCAGACCATTTCCTCTGTTAACCACAAGAGGAAAAGACTATCATGTACCAACCTCCAAAACAGACCATTCCTCATGTTAACCACAATGAGAAATCATTGTCTGGCGAGGTGGGACAGTCTTCTTGAGTAACCCTCAAGGCGAGAGACTACCCTAGACCACTCCCCATGTTAACCACAATGGGAATTCGTTGTGTATGATACATCATTAATCTGGACCATTTCCCATGTTAACCACAATGAGAAATCATTGTCCACCAGAAATCTCAATCCACTTTCTGAACTGGAAAGGAAACTGCTCATCCTGGACCATTTTTCAAATTGAAAAATGACTGTCCATAAATCAATATGCATCATTTCTCCCTCCCAACCTGGGAGTCATCTCTTCCTTTTTCAATAAGGAAGTCGTCTCCACAAGTTCCAGCTTGAGTATGCAAACTCTTTTATCTTGGATAGAAGCTTTACCGAGATGTCTATTTATCTTCTCATCTGTGGAGATATGTATTGGAGAAACTCTTTCTCCTTTTTGAACTTCATCACGGATAATGTAATGCTTTATTTAAAATGTACTTCGTTCTAGAGCATTGGTCTTGTTTGAAGGCTTCATGTAGCTCTGATCAATAAAATATATCATTGTTGGAAAACTGGAACATATCCATGTGGCACTTCTTTTGTCATCATGAGATTTGATCTTCTAAGTAATCATTTTGATACAATATCTTGTTATAGGAAATCTTCACCATGCTTCTGTTGTGCACTGGAGGTTCTCCACCAAGTTATTTTCTTCCCTCTGCATACAAGGGTCTCTTTATGGTATGCCTCAAAGTCTTGAGATTGCTCTTTATATGCTCTTTGCTAAATTTCTCTGGAGAACATTCTTTGTGTTTATCTGATGTAGAACTCCAACTCATGGATATTGATTCATGTAAAGATATGTTTCATTTACCGAAATGAGTAATCATCATAGTCTTCTCCCTCCATCTGGGAGAACCTCTAGTTTTGGATCTTGCAATGCTCTCATTCATAAGTCTTCCATATATTGTTCTTCATCACAATTTTCAGTTCCTTTGCTTGATTGCTTTTAGTGAGTTCATGTCAGGCTGGTAATCTTGTGATATAATGTCTGGTTGTTCTGGCTTCTCTTGTTTATTCATGTTCTTCCTCATGTTTTTCATTTAGATCTTGGGTCCATGGAGTTTCTTATAGACTCCATGTCCTAGCGATTCCACTTCTTCCTTTCATTATAGGAACACGGATGTGGATGGACAACCAGGGATATTTTAAGGCTTCTCTTCAAAGAAGTCTTCTTCTGCGGTTGAGTTGAACACGTATTGTCTTTCATGGCTGCTACCATGAATATATATTTCATCATCTTCAATGGATCATAGGATTATCTCCCTCCTAATCCTTCCTTCATGTATAAGTGGATACAATCGGCTCCATCCATATAACAGAGTCCACTATTCTGTCTGCATCCTTATTGTCTTCTACAATATATAATTGGCTCTCTCTGTCTAACAGAGTCCACGCTTCTATCTTGTTGTCTTCTACAAAACGTCATGAGTCTTTCTCTAATTTCCTCTTGATTGTTGGCTTCTTTTTGTCTTTTCTTCTTCTAAGTCTCTTCATGATTGATTCGGCATATTTCATCCTTTCATGTGTATTATATAATGATATCAATCCTTATCTTGTTGTTCTTCCATAGGTATAGTTCTTCTTGGAATACATTATCTTCCAGGAGATAGATACACAAGATATGTATAGAGACGATGCAAACAAGATATGTACAAGAAATAAGAAGAGTATTGTTACCTTTAGAAGAAGAAGTCTCTTTCATCCTGCTTAGTCTTCTTTGTAGGTTCTTTTTATTTGGCAAATGATGCTTTGTGTTTCTCCTTCCTTTTCTTTAGCTCGGGACAATGATTCTTGTAGTGACCATACTTTCGAAAGCTGAAGAATTGTATTTCTGAAATGTCTTTCTCTTGATTTGGCTTCCTTCTTGAGCCAAACTTCCTCTTGTTCTTGAAATTCTTGAATCTTGCTATGAAGCCCTGATCATTGTACTTCTTTTGGGGTTTCTCTTTTGCACTGATCCTAGATTCTTCTTGAGCACAACAAGTCCAAAGTTCTTCAAATGTAGGATACTCC
>ML800331.1:0-11409 GCA_009831015.1 Picea engelmannii
TGTTTTATGCTTCATTTAAGTTCTGTACATGTTCATATGGCTGCTATATTTATTCTATAACTTCTTCCTCTTTCTTAAAGCTTCCTAATTGGTTAATCAAAACATGCTTAATAACTCAACCATAGTCATTTAAAAGATCTTTTTGGAACACATGGTAGGCCCAATATTTGGGGAGATTGATGATCAATATTTAATCTATGAACTTGGATGATGTGATTTAAGGGGTGTTTTGTGTGTTTCAAGTCCCAATGGTCCAGATAACTCAGTGAAATGATCGACCTTTCAGATCAACGATCGAGATCTACTCCTCGACTCATCATACAACTATTGAGTGTTTAGGTTTGAACTCTAACCAATGAACATATTGCGTGTGAAATTAGAGGATATTCAGACTAGGTTTGAGGGATTTATTGTAGCCTGATTTCTATGGAAAGAAAAAGGATATAGAGCTGACCAAATGAGAAAATTTTGTTTGTATGTGGACAAAATATTTAGCGTATGGACTCAGTGTATGTTGGGTAGACGGGTCGAATAAAGAATAGAGAGAAGAAATGACGCACAGAGAAAAGGTGCATGATCAAGAATATCAAGAAGGAATAGAGAAGAAAGAGAAGAAGAGGGGAGACAAGAAGGAACATGATCCTGTAAAATCCAAGAAAACCAGTCGAGCATGAGTTGTGTCCAACTTAGAATGAGTTGTCACTAGCAGAGTAGGAGTGGGAGACTACTCATTCTGAGTTGGCAAGAAAACCTGAGGTAAAAGGAAATAACATGAAAATTAAAAGAGAGATTTAGAGAGAGATTCCTAGAGATTCTGAGAGTAGAGGAGAAGGTCATAGGTCAAAGTTAAATCCGTGACAATGGAAATACGAGAGTAATTCTTGTAATTGTAGGAGATTATGTGTAAAGAAATCATGAATGTGACCAATGGAAGCTAGATTGAACCTCTATTGTAGTGTAGAGCGCACCAAAATCCATTAACTATAATAAATAAGAAAATCTTTGTGGACGTAGCCCAGGAGGGGGTGAACCACAGTAACCTTGTGTCAAGTTATGCTGTGAGATAGTGAGTCGTGCTTATAATCAGTTAATTCATGTATGTGTGATGTTGATATTTTCTTTTCCTATGATGAATGTTTATATTTAGTGAGAATGTTGAAATATTCATGCCCAATAAAGTTAAATGTATATTTAACTGTTAATTGATAAGAATCTAACCTGATACACATAAAGAATCAAGTAATTAGGACAAATTAACTAGAATACAGTGCATGGAAGGGTCTGTTCGATATGATAGAGCGTGTCTTCCTTCGTTCCCTCACCGGTGCAAAATATTGGTTACTACAGTCCCCATAAATATAGCTCGGGTGAGACTTCGCCCGTTTGCAGGTGATGCCGAAAGGGATGGTATCTTTAGGGTTTTGTTGGATAACTTACTTTGAATTAGGGTCTTTAACCTATCCGCGTGCGCTCGCCAACAAATGGTTTTGTTTCAGGGTGACAACAACGAAAGTGGGCCTCAAACTTACATACTAGGACAAGGAGAAGAACAAGGGCTCCCATGGCCTGGCAGAGGAGAGAATGAACCTAACAGATAGGGTAGACCCATAAATGAAAAGGAGGAACGAGACAAAAGTTTCGAAGAGCTAGGGGATACACAAGGAAAATATCAACCAACAGGAACATGAGTTATACATGACACATCAACAACTCCCCAACAAAGCACGAAAAGAAAGGACGTGGGAGAAACACAAGAAGGGAGAGCACACAAGAAAATGAAGGCACAAATACTGCCACCGCCCTTCTACATATTGACCGAAGGAGACATGGAAACAATCGACCAACAAATGGATGATACTGCATAAGAAATTTGGGAGAAAGAAGCTAAGAAGCAAGAAGCACACCACAAGGAGATGTAGGATCAGCTGGCAGCACTCCAACGAATGATGGATGCTGCAAGCAGTAGAACACAACACAGTGTAGATGAAGAAGTAGTTGAGGAATGGACCAAGAAACAAGAAGTCATACAAGAACAAGTATGAGTAATCCAAAAGATACTGTAATCAATGCAATTAGCACTTGTGCAAGGAATAGGTGCAGGACAAACAAGTTCGACAGAAGTAACACAGATTGCAAGATTAGTTCAGTCGATAGCATCGCATAGAGTGATCAAAGTGCCAATAAGGATAGTCAAGCTACCCAACCCCACAAGTTAAGAACAACTACAGGGACTAAGTTACATGGACTTGGTTGTATCCGAGATGAGTACCAAAGTATTACAAAACTTACATACATGGGTTATGCAAGAATTACGCCTTTTCCCAGACATTGTAGACACAATAATATAAAAGACAGAAGCAAAGAAAGAGGAACTGCGGAGACAATACAACATTGTGCTACATGAAAAGTGTGCAGTAGAACAACAAGTCAAACTCGCAGAAAAGGAAGAAAGCAAATCAAACAATGAGGTATAGCAAGCTAAGAGGGAGAATCTTGCGAAAGAAGAGAAGGTCGAGAAAGCCCAACAGGAAAAAAACAAAGCAGAGGAAAAGACCAAAGAAATAAGGAAGGAAAAGGGGGAAGCTGAGCAATTGGCACAAAAAGTTCAAGTAGCGATACAACAATTATATAAAGAAGTACCAGAAGTACCAATGGTGGTAGAAGACACAATTGAGGAGAAGGTAGGAAAGATGAGTAAGGATATCCAGGGCCTTCACAAGAATATTAAGGAACTGGAAGTGAACGCAACACTAGGGACACCACCAGAAGAAAGAGAAAAGAGGGAAAAGACTGCACATATAGTGGTGGTGAAGATCAAATGTTTAGAACAAACGATATACGAAGAAGGTGCACACATATGGACATAGATTATGAACACCTCGAAGATGCAAGTGCTTGATGAGAAATCAAGGTTGCGTAGGAACAAATGAGTCAAGCCATAGAGTGCACCAATACGTTACCACCAACCAAAAGAATGACAACACTGTTGGCGAATAGGAAATTGCAGTTGGTAGTGGAAAAACTGAAGTAAGAACAACAAAAGGTCACATGGGAGTTGCGACTGTGAAAGGACGAGGCACTCGAGGTACTAGAGGAACTAGATACCATGCAAACTAGCACAACAGTAGAAACACAAGACGTCAAGGCTAAACTAAATAACCTGATGACGTAGACAATGGAAGAAATTGTGAACAAGGAGGATAATGTCACAGTAGTAGTACAGACAGTGAAGGATAGCCTCCGAAAAGTCATTGAGGCATGTAAGAGCACGACACAACAGGCCTGAGTGGCTCGGGACAAGCCACAAGTGAGTGTTGGGAGCCTGTTGGGTAGATAGGTTGAATAGTGCATAGAGAGAAGAAATGACGCACAAAGAAAAGGTGCAGGATCAAGAAGATCAAGAAGGAAGAGAGAAGAAAGAGAAGAAGAGGGGAGACATGAAGGAACAAGATCTCATAAAATCTGGGAAAACCAATAGGGAATGAGTTGTCACCAACACAGAAGGAGTGGGAGACAACTCATTTTGAGTTGGCAAGAAAACCCGAGGTAAAAGGAATGAAAGTTCAGAATTGAAAGAGAGATTCAAAGAGAGATTCTGAGAGATTTTGAGAGTAGAGGAGAAGTTCAGAGGTCGAAGCGAAAGTCGTGACAGTGTAAAGTAGAGAGTATTTCTTGTAATTGTAGGATATTCTGTGTAAAGAATCCATGAATGCAACCAATGGAAGCTAGAGTGAACCTGTATTATAGAGCAGAGCGCACTAGAATCCATTAGCTATAATAAAGAAGCAAATCTTTGTGGACATAGCCTAGGAGAGGGTGAACCACGGTAACCTTGTGTTGAGTTATGCTGTTAGATAGTTAGTCATGTTTATAATTGGTTAATTCATGTTTGTGTGATGTTGATCTTTGCTTTTCCTATGATGAATGTTTATCTTTAATGAGAATGTTGAAAGATTCATGCACAATAATGTTAAATGTATGTTTAATTGTTAATTGATAAGAATATAACCTGATACACATAAAGAATCAAGTAATGAGGACATATTAACTAGAATACAGTGTGCGAAAGGGTCTATTCGATATGATAGAGCATATCTTCCTTCATTCCCTCACCACTGCAAAATCTTGGTTCCTGCAGTCCCCATAAAGATACCTCAGGTGAGACTTCGCCTACTTGCAGGTGATGCTAAAAGGGTCGATATCTATAGGGATTTGTTGGAAAACTTACTATGAACCCAAGGTCTTTAACCTATCCATGTGCGTGTGCCAACAATGTATAAGTAACGATGCCCTGATCATTTTGAATGTGTGTGTGTTATTTGGTTTTGGAACAGAAGCTAAGGATCCGAGGTTCGTGGGAATGGAAGGAAGTGAAATGTATTGGTCTAAGGGTGGAAAGGAGGTACGAGGTCAAACAAGGAACTTCTGATGTCTAGTTGATTGTAAATAGGTGGAGAAATGACAAAGTATCTGTGATGCACATGAAGCTTGAAGTGTTGTACATATGACAACTTAAGAAGAAATTAATCCAGACAGATGATTTGAAGACTGGTATCTCCTACAGTTTGGTGCATGCAAGAATTGCTATTACGGGTTGGTGCCTACAAGTCTTGTTGAGTTGGTGCTTAGCTAAGGACATTGGTGTCTCCAACAGGTGAGTGCTTGCGAACATTGTAATTGTAGGTTGGTGCCTACAGGTGTTGTTGAGTTGGTGCTCAGGTGAAGGGATTGGTGTCTCTTGTAGGTTAGTGTGTGTAAAACATTGTAATAGATTGATGTCTGTAACAAGTTGTTTCCTGTGAACATATTTTAATAGAAGCTTTCTGTGGTTTTCTCCCATTTGGGTTTCCACATTAAATATTTGACTATTGTGCATTGTATGTTTGTGTGTGTTTTCTATTGTTGGTAAAATAATAAATTGATAAGTGTAATACAGTAAGAAAAAATAAAATCAGTTTGATATTGATTCATCCCCGTCCCCCCCTCAGTATATGTAAGTGTGCCAACACCTCTTTGACAATGAAATTGAATCCCATGCCACTCTAGTTGTTCTTAAGAGTAGGCACATGAAAATAGCTTCAACCATGGCCTCCTTGTAGCATTTGGTTGCACCTATCGTGGCTTTACCCTATAACTATAAACACTAACATTTAGGGGAACAAGGTAGACTTGGTCTTTGAAGCACATAAATGATGTTAAGCTTATTTTATCTATCCTTGTAAGTTTCTTAAGGTAAGGATTTCGGTCACTCTCTCTATAAATTTTTAGCTTTACCACATTTATTTTAAAAACAAACAATCTCACTCAAAAACTATATTTCTATTTTTTATATAATATAATTCTACCATAATATTTTAATATAAATCTCTATTTCTTATTATTAAAAAATTACCCAATTAAAACAAGTCTCACTTCTTAAAATTTTAATTCATAAAGATAGGCATGAGACTTCTAACAAAACTAGAGTGGAGCATTGAGACTCTCAAAAGGCATTTACAATTTACACATTATATATCTAAGTCTCAAATTTCGCGAAAGTGAGGATGTTCTCATTGACATTCACATTTTATTATTATTCTGACAAACATCCATCTGCCCACAGTTTTTGGGAAAGGACGTTTAAGGTTTTTCCAAAGGTAACAGAAACACAGCACTATAAAACATAAATATGAATAGATGAAACTTCAAAAACAAATATAGAATACTAACTAAAAAAATGTTGGCAGTCGTCAGTGGAGTGAAAGTAGTTTCTTAATTTAGTTATAATCTGAATGCGCTGCACAATCCTCTGCAATATCATCACTATTATTATTATTATACCTAATACCACCATTGCACCCTGAAAGTGGTTTTCTTGATTGGATATGCACCCTGCAAGCATGCTAATGTGTTTAGCACTCTGCGTACATGTAGGGCCGAAGCACAGCTACCATCCCTGTATATATGTATATCATTATGTGTGTGTATATATCATTTCGTCTATGTATATGTGTTGCTCTTCCTCATATTTTTCAAGGTTGGACTGCAAGAACATGAAAGATGAGGAGGTGTTTAGATTTCTTGGATAGTATTGCAACTCATCGAATATTGATACACAGTCGAGTGAACAGAACCGTATTCTGGATTCTCACGTTGATGGTATTCATGGTTTTTGGTATAGGCCTAACGCTGCTGATTCTGTTGATAACCCTCCATCCACAAGCTCCCCAGTGGGGACTCCAAGAGATCCACATCAAAGAACTGGACGCCTCAACAGCCAGAGACTGTGATGGGGCAGCTGCCTGCCTCCAGACAAACATGGAAGTGAAAATCCTTGCGCACAATCCTATCAAAAACCGAGCGATATTCTATGAAGATCTTCGCATTGGTGCCCTTATGTTGGAGGGTGTGCAGGTCGGGGGAGAGTATGTTATAGGGCCATTTTATCAGGGGAGCCTTCAGACGAGCACCATAAGGGCTGTTTTTGGGTCGAATGAGTTAATTCCCTTGGATGCTTCCAGGTGGGAGAGGCTGCAGCAAGAAATGGGAGAGAGAGTTGTCAGAGTGCAGATCAGAATCCAGGGAAGAACGATAGTGAAGCTCATGAAATGGGTAAGGCAGCGTTTTAAGTTTGTGGTGGAATGTAATGCTCATTTCAGTATTCCTCGTGACAGTTCATTCACTACGTTTTCTTTCCATGCCTGCAGAGACAAAACTTGAGTTCCATTTACTAATTGTTATTTGTGTTTTCAGAGCATATATATATATATATATATATATATATATATGATGGTGCCTGTTTGCTTACAAATGTGTTCATTTCTAGCCCATTCACAGCTTATGCCAGATTTTCTTGAGAAATAAGTAATGTAAAGCAATTTGAGATATTTCAATGATGGATGTTTGAACATAGAAACATTTCAATGATGATGTATGAACATAGTTTCTAGAGTTAGTTTAATTGGTTTAAAGTTAAATATGAATTTCCTGATCTATAATCTTCATGTGCATGGACAAGGGTAAATGGATAAATTTGGGTAAAAATCTAACTTGAGACTTTCTTTTTACATTTCCTCCCATTTACACGGCACTTGTCAATGAATCTACACCCTTACTAACTATACTTATCCATTTTTCAGAGAAATATTAAACATGATATACAAAAATATTTAGAAAATTTTCCACCCATACATTTCCTCATTATGGAGAATGGAGGCAATATTTCTTATGAGATTCAACTGATAATGAATGATATTAGTATACTGCTTATGCTTTTTTTTCTTATATCAATAAATAAATAAAACTAAGATATTTAATAAATGAATAAAACAAATATAAGATAACGGGGCAAAAATAAACCACTTAATAGGCCAATGGGGAGCAAGGACCTCGATTCATGTGATACTGTTGTCTCTGGAGCTTAGTCGGTCAGTGAGCTATATTGGTATCCATGTCATGCCTTCTGGGCTATTTTTTCTTAATGGTAATTATAATGTCACAATCTATTATTATATTGGTATATCTTCGGATTCCTGTTGGTTATATGTTAAGTAAGTGCAATATCCTTGGATTCCTATTGGTTATATGTTAAGTGCGTTGTATACAATTCACAATGAAAAAACAGATGATTAAATATTATTTATATTATTATTATTAAATTTAAAAATTGAATTTAAAATTAAGTTTGTATGTTGATGTAATTTTTTATTTTTATTAATAAAATATTTGAGTTTAAATATTGATTATTATTATTTTAATAGATTTGATGAAATTGTCAAAAGAATATGATGAAGCAAAGAGAAATCAAAGTGATTTGTTTTTTATAATATTGGTTAAATTGAGAGTGTGAATATGTCCATACAGGTTAAATATTTATATTGTTTTTTAATGCAGTATCATGTTATGTTAAGATTATTATGGTAATTTTCATATATATGAAAAAATTGTATATTTTTTTTTAATAAGAAGTGATAAGATAAATCTTTAAAGAAGAATAACAGGATAAAAAAGATATCAGACATTTAGTCATCAACATCTTGACACTATGTCATATGTAATTTATATAATTAATTTCTAAACATTAGATTCCAACTTGGGAGAAAAGCAAAATGGAGCAAGATTTTTACATATGAATGTGCATGTGGGAGGGGTGGTCCCTCACCTCCATGTTTTGTTTAGATTAATCTGTCTTACTCCGATACAACAACTCTTTTAGCCAATTCATCTACTTTGGATTTTTTTTTGTTGATAAACATGTTTGAAGGTGGATTAGGAGAAAGATGACTTCAATTCGTGAACTTGGAGAATAGCAAACCCTTATTTATCCATCCACCATTAGTTTTAAATCGAGACTTTGGTTCCTTCTATATTTTGTTCCTTAGCTAGAGACAATAGAAAGAATGTTGTTATGAGTTTATCCCACTTATTAATTCCTTTTCCCAACCAAAATTAAAAGGAGATCTAACGAGTATTATAGAAGTTTAAAAAACCACATACTCCACATGAACTTGGGTTACCATTGGAAGTTTCATTGAAAAATGCCCAAGGGTAGCTATTATCAATGGATATCTCATGTTTCTCTTTTTACGTTGACCCTTGAAAAAACATCATTAGTATATTTGATCATATGATAAATTTGGGTGGGGGAGAGATAAATCTATTGAAAAATTTCTTTGTTCATGGTATTTGAAATTAATCACAATACCACAATTAGGTGTCATGGATGTTCACCAACCTCTTTATCATCAACCCCCTTCTTCGAGGGTGCCTTGATATTTACCCTAGGTTAGTTCCCTTACCCACTTGTTAATGTCTTCATAACATCCCATACTAATTTGGAGAAGTGACATTCAATGAAGACATGGTTTACAATTTCTTATTTCTCATTGCAACAAAAGCACATACTAGGCCTACAAAATGATCCCCTCTACACATTATCCCATGTTAGTATTTTATTTGTTAGGGAAATCCACATGAAGGTTCTTGATTTTAGAGATTCTTTCAATTTTCAAAGTTATGTCCACCACCATCTTGGCTCATCCTCCTCTACATGAGGGAAGGTTACATAGTAACCTAACTTTGCAATGCAATACCCTCTATAAGGATTGATTTTCCACATCAATTCATCCTCTTCATTCCTTAGATTGAAACAAAAGTTTAATAGTGATTGAACATAACTTTACTAGTGATTGATTGAAATTCTCGATTCTTTTCCCTACCTTTCTTCATGTTCAAGATTTTCCCTAGTTTTCCATCTTGAGATCCAAGTTTCTCACTTTGGATGACATATATGTGCAATTGAAAGGCATCCTGTGTGTTCCAGTGATTTTATAATGTATTCAAATAATTTGTATACTCCAATCTCTCCTATCTAAAGGCCAATGTCCAACTTTACCTTCATTCCATTTCCTATCCTCCAACCTAAGAAGCTTCCAACCAAGGGAAAATTGTTGATAAGGGCCTTCCAAAAAATAGATTCATTTGTATGTCTTTTCATAGGGTTTGTAATATATGCTTCAACTAATTGTGTCTCCATGTATTTCTTCACCATGATTGTTTATTAGTAACCCTTTGCCAATGATTGGCTATCATTGCCTTACCCTAAGATCCCTACTTTAGGGTACCTATGAACCGGATTATTTTCGGCACGAAATGAGATCAGAGATATAATAAAGAAATGCACAGAGATATCACAGTTGTTCAATAATATAATAGAAATGTATCATAGATGCAACCATAAACACAGATATAAAGTAATACATGATTTCTATTAATGAAAGAAATGTATAGAGACTGTAAAAATACAGAGTGAAAGACTCGCTAGAATGGTGGCAGCTTATCTCTAAGAAGAGATGTGATGGCTACTCGCATTCACAAGAAGATGATTACAATGAGGCTCTAGAGGCATTTTTTACAATAAACAGGAATTCCAAAAGTCCTAGACATCCAAAAATATAACCCTAGGAGATGAAGCGCCAAAATTCATGTGGGCCCCGTTTGAGTAAGTGAGTACATCAACTTCCCGGGGTCGTAACTTTTGCATACGATCTCCGTTTTAGGCGTGTGATAGCTCGTTGGAAAGGTATCATCGAGGAGATTCATTTTGGGGGCTCAATATGCCTCTAGATATCATTGAGAACATCGATCTTGAAAAACCTTCATTTGGGCCCTCAAAATGGCCCCGAAAGTTAAGACCTGCTAAAAATACTAAATTGCCAAAATTGCTAGAAAGTTGTTTTGAGCCAGTTGGAAAAGGTGGGTGGCCACCGATATCCACCTGGATCAACCTAGGAGTTAGTTAATAAATGTACGAGAACATCTACTTTGAATATGCCCCAATAGGTAGTAAGTGGGTAGTTATTAAATGTAAAATGGGCATGGGGTGGAATCACGAAGGTGGGTTACACTTTCGTGACAATCAGGTCTCCAAAATTTTGAAAAACCTTTTTTCGGCCGAACTAAAAATATTTTTCGGCCGAAAGATACTATTTTCGGTCGAAAAAATAAACGTCAAATAGAATGGTGCAATAACCGCCCCCTTGATTTGCATGTATAAATTTGGTCGGCCGGATATTTTCTTTCTGGCAATAAGTTTTCAGCCGAAAGATAGTTCGGCCAAAATATTGTTCGACCGAAAACTAGTTTGGCCGAACTATCGTTCGGCCGAACTATTGTTCGATCAAAAGATGGTTTATATATTAGCCACACATCGATTTTGCAATGTTTACAAAATTTTGTTAGCCTCTGTGAGAGCTCTGTGGTTGCGAGCGTAAATTTGTGGTATTCGCTCTGTGGTCGCGAGCTCTGTGTAATCGTTGGACGGAGGACGCCGGGAGGTCGCGGGGTCGCAGGGGTCGTGGAGAGGTCGTGAAGAGGTTGCATAGGTCGCAGGGGTCGTGGAGAGGTCGTGAGCGCCGGGGATAGGTAAGTACAACAAACCTACCCGCTTTCAGCTTTTCAAGTGTGTCATATAAAGCCTTCTTATGTCGCCTAGAAAGCCACTGTAGATATAGTCACAGAAAGATACTTTCTTATTACGAATAGAGGTATAGATTGACTTCAAAACTAAAATTCATATGAACAAGGTCATTGTGTTATTGCGCCTCACTTCCAAACGCCAAAACCCGAAGTACTGTGCCCCATGGCCTTCTCGCATCTCATGAACCCGACAATTATCGTTGCATTGTGTTTTTGTGTCTGGATTTTGTAATCGAAACCCGAGTGCCAAATTGTGCCTCCATTTTTCACAATTATTAATTTAGAAACTCGAAACTTGGATATTACACACGAACATGTTGAACATTTTGTTGGTTATTTTCTAAGACATGAAATGAAATGAAACTACACACTTGTACTCACTGGCATAATTGAATATATAATTTAAAACTTAAGAAATAACAGTTTACTGCTTATGTGAAAATATATTAATTT
>ML800331.1:11509-24074 GCA_009831015.1 Picea engelmannii
TTGAATAACATGTGAAAATACAGTTTTTTTTCTCATAAAACAAGCAAAAGTGTAACCCATCTTCATGATTTCACCCCATGCTTATTAAATAAGGTCCACTAAGTGGTTAGTACTCATTAATGATGGGACAACAAGTAGTTAGTTTTTTTATAAGAAATAAATTGTTTATAGATCTAGTAGGTTATGCAATGTTTTTTCAAGTGTTGTTATTGTATTGGAGATTTGTTCAATGGGAGGTTTCCCTCTTGAATAGGTCCATGAAAATTTCTCTCTCTTTTCTACATTATCAATATATGGGTTATATTCTACAAGTTCAATTTCATTGTCTCACTTATTTACCTTTTTGCAGTTTATATTTCTTGAATATTGCTCATAGTTATTGTTCATGTTGGTTAGGTACATCAAATATGGGATTATATATTTTCTTGGCTATGATGTCCTTGAATTTTAGAAAAAATAAGATAGAGACATGTTACAATATCTTTAAAAATATAGATATATCATTCAATGAGTAAAACTATCACTAGGAAGTACACAAATAGGGAATACAAGTGAAGTTACCTAGTTGGACACCCTTTATACCTTTGTTGGTACCCAATGAGTAATATTGAATTAGATAGAATCTATCCATGTATTTTATCTTCTATGTACCTTTGGGTATATAGGAAGCCCCTTAGGCACACCTAAAACTAGCCTTACATAAGCCTCTCAACCGTCTTATTTCTATAGTACACCCAAAACAACACTTAGGGAGATCAATGACACATACTAGGGAAATGGGTAGTACAACTAAGGGTACAATTTATCCTCTATAGTTAGATTTGATTGAGTAATATTGTTGGAAAACCTAAGGTATATTAGAGAGATATAGTTCTTGAAATTCCTTTGTTCTTATCAAGTTGCAAGCCCTAGGCTCTATAGAATGGGAAATTGATTTTTTTTCTATAATATCAAGAATTTGTCAATTCCATCAGTCCAATAATACTTATATAGGATTAATACTCCTACAAGGTGTTTGGAAAAAATAGCATGAGGATAACACTTACCATTGTGGGAGATTTGTCTCAAATATTCCTTGCATGACATTGATTGCATTGATATAACTCTCAAGTGGCCCTTTTTTTTATGAACATGCCCATATGATTGTGGGTGACTATCCTGTGGAAATTTTAGAGGAAGCCACTATAGAGCTAGGTTTACTAGAGGCTACACCTATACCTCATGAAGAAACCACTTTGGAGCCTCCTAGTGAGGAACCCCAAGTTTCCCTCCATGCTTTATCGACAAAGTTATCACCCTAGATCCCGAAGTTGATTGGTTACATCAAGCAAAAAAAGGTGAATGTTTTGATCAACAATGGAAACACCCACAATTTTATTCGTTAATGAGTTTCAGAAGAAACCCATTGTTATGTCCATATGGTGCACAATTTTCAAATTATGATGGCAAATGATAGTATAATGAAATGTGGTGGAAAGTGTTAGAAAGTGAAACTTCAAATAAGAAACTAAATGAACAAATCCCATGTATTCGATATTGAAATACGAGTTTGTGATGTAGTTCTTGGAACATAATAGTTAAAAAGGAGAGCCAAAAACACACCCTTTAGGGGATCAAATTAGGCTCCCTAGAAATGATCATTTCTCATCGTATCGAAAAGATCTTGAAAAAAGTTCACTTCAACATTACTTTTCAATTCAATGATATCCAAGTTATTGACAACTCCCAATAAAAAATTCACCCCCATTTGTAGTTGGTCTTAATTAAGCATTATCGGGTATTTGAAACACCATGTGTATTACCCCCTCCTCATGGTAAACATGCATAATCATGGAATTTCATTGATTCTCGGTGGTCAATCCCCCAATATGTGTCCTTACCAACATCCTTTCGCACAAAATAATGAAATTGAAAATTTCATTCAGGAACTACTAGAGGATGATGTAATCAATCCAAGAAATATCCCTTACTCACCATTAGTAGTCATGGTATTGAAGAAATAAGGAAGTTGGTTCATGTGTCCCAACTTTTGTTCTCTCAAAAAGTTGGCAGTTAAAGATATTTCCCATCCTATTTATTGATGACCTCTTGGGTGAGCTTCATGGTGCCTAGTTTTTCACTAAACTAGATCTTCACTTAGGGTATCTCCAAATTAGAATGGAGGAGGTGTATATTCCTATGAATTCTTTCCACACACATGAATGATACTATGAGTTTTTAGTGATGCATTTTGTTCTTTGCAAGGCCCCATCCACATTTTATACCTTCATGAAAAATGTTTTTCTTCCCTTCCTATGCAATTTTATGCCTACATTTTATGATATCTTGATTTATTGCAAAACCTAGGAAGCACACATGGAGAATATTGATCAATCCATACAACTACTTTAGGATAACTAGTTGTTCCTCAAACATTCTAAATTCATTTTTGGTTCTTCTAAAGAGGACTACTTGGGTCACATTTTCAATAGGATATGGGTGTGAGTGGATTCCAAGAAGATTGAGGATATGCAAGATTAGCCATGCCCTAGGACATTGAAAATATTACATGGTTTCTTAGTACTTACAAGCTACTATATGAAGTTTGTGAAAAATTATGGGTAAATCATAGCCCCAATAACCACCATGCTCAAGAAGAATTCCTTCGTGTGGAATTATGTTGTTGAGTAGGCATTTTCTACTTCAAAGAAAGCCATGTGTACTACACCCATCTTAGTAGTGCTTGATTTCACTAAGACTTTTTTCTTGGAATGTGATGTCCCTAGAATATGTCTTCGAGTATTGCTAACACAATAGGGGCACCCAATGACATTCACTAGTTACACATTATGTGAAAATAATTTGGGAATGATGACTTATGAAAAATAAATGATGGGCATCCTTCATAGAGTTGATACTTCAAAACTATATCTCACTGGAAGGTTCTTCTAAATCAAGACATACCATCATAGTTTGGAGTATATTTTTGGAACATAGGTTTTCATCACTAGAGAAACAAAAATGGGTCATAATATGTTAGGTTATTATTATGGTACCATTTACAAGAAGGGAAAGGAGAATGTGGTGGACAATGATTTTTCTTGGAAATCGGACAAGGAAGGATCTCTCTTTACTTTATCCTTACTAGTACCATACCATTTTAAATAGGTTTCAAAAGAATGGTTGGATAATGACACAATCATTCAACTCATCCAATGACTTGGGGAGGACCCCAAAATCCCTATAGGCTATAGTTGGTAGCAATATCCCTTGCAGTATAAGTGACATATTTTTCTGGTACAATATTATGCTTTAAAACAATTGGTGTAATAGGAGTTACATTCGTCCCTTACCACAAGTGACTCTAGCTTTCTTAAAACTTATTAAAGAGATAAGTGCTCCTTTGTTTGGGAATGAATGAAAAAGTACATTCATACTTTTGTAGATAAATGTGAATCCTATCAAAGGAACATGTGTGAAATAGTGAAAAATTTCTCGAACACTATCAATACCAACCACTATATGAACTGAGATTTCCATAGGTTTTATGGTGGGGCTACCTAAAGTAGGAAAAAAATAAGTCATGATGGTGTTAGTTGTCCACCTTTCCAAATATGCTCATTTTTGTGCCTTACTACACCCATTTACACCGTACACAATTGTTGAAGTATTCATGGATTATATTTTTAAGTTACATGGCATTCCTACCTCTATCGGTTTGGATCATGATCCACCTTAATGAAAATGTTTTAGTATTATTTTTTTAAACTACAATGCATGCTCTTGAACGTGAGCACATATTATCATCTCCAAATATATTTATAAACTAAGGTGGCCAATAAGTTCTCAAAACCTTAGTTATGGTGTTTTGTAGTGGATAAATAACATCATTGGGTTAAGTGGCAACCCATTTTTGAATGGTGGTATAATACAAATTGCGATAGAGATACCAAAATTTCCGCATATGAAGCTTTATATGGTTGAAAACCTCCTTCAGTTTCTTCATATTTACTACAGAGATCTAAGGTTCAGGAAGTCGATCACACACTTAACTCCAAAACCACCACTTTATTCACACTTAAGAAAAGTATTCTTTTGGATTGAAATCCATAGTATCTATGGTGAGCCATCCCTCTTATGAATGAATGCATCTATGTGTTGTATCTCTTATAAGTGAATAAATAGGAAAATCAATACCACTTTGATAATTATTTTGAAGAAGGGGATCATGTATTTCTTCATCTCTAGATATATAAGAAAACATCTCTCAAAGCCAATGGTACCAAGAAGATATAATCAAAGTTCTATGGAACCTATCATATATTCCAATGTGTTAGAAAATTTACCTATATATTGGATCTTCCAAGCAACTCCAAGATTCACCTATTCTTTTAGGTTCCCTATTCAAACAAGGTTGTGGGGTTGAATTATTGACTCTTGAGTTTAGACTAGTCTTCTGAAACTTGATGTAGAGGGTTCAATTTAGTTAGATTTGGAGGAAATATTGGCAATAAGAGAGAACTAACTTAACCATTTAACAATTCGAGAGGTCCTACTATTATGAAAGGATACACATTTGGACAATGCCACCTGGGAACCAATAATGTCTTTACGACATCTTCCACACATCCATCCTTGAGGAAAATACTGATTTTGAAGGGGGAGGGTATGTTAGGGCCCTTCCCTAACCTATCCAATTTTAGGTACAAAGGAGTTATTCAATTGATGTATAAGTTCATATTATTTTGATAAGTCCCATTAGGTATTTATTGGATAGTTACTCATTGTATAAGGATCATCATCATCAAATAAGGCCCACTAAGTGGTTGATACTCATTAGTGATGAGGCCACAAGTAGTTAGTGATTTTCTAAGAGAGAAATTGTTTATAGAGATAGTAGGATATGGGATTATTTTCTATTGTATTATATGTATACTCAATAGGAGGTTCACCCCTTGAAGAGGACCATGCACATTACTCTCTCTTTTGTGGATTATCAATACAAGGGTTATACTTTGTAGGTTCAATATCTTTATCTCTCTTATTCACTTTTTTTCTATTTATATTTCTTGAATATTGCTCATAATTATTATTTCTATTGGTTAAGTACATTAAATTATCCTCCAAAAGTTCTTTAATACCAATTCTTTGCCAAAGATGTATGGATTTTTGTGACCCCATCCACTTTCAAACATTGGTTTGGTAATCCTTTTCCATATAACTAATGGGACATCTCTTTCTTTCTTTCCTTCCTACAAAAAATTATAACACATATTCCTAATTTTATTGATGGTTGATTTTTGAATGAGTGTTATTGACATCTAGTATGGAGAGATTGTGTAATGTCCCCACTTTGGGACATCATCACACTGCAGAGATTTATGACGACCAGAGTAGCCAGATGGATGTTATAGAGAGTACAGGGGTATTTGAGAGGCATTTTTGGGTCCATCTTGCATTGATGATCATATTCAATCATTATGAGCCATTCCACACAGGTTGGCTTTGGTTTCACTGCATTCTGACGATTTACATGATTTTGACTATTTTGAGCTATAAGTCAATGGAATTCATTGAAGAGGTCATTTTGGGCACATTACTTGGAGGAACCTCTCAGTGTAATAGCTTATTGGAATCGGAAGGAGAAACACTATAGGATAGGATGGCTATAAGTGACTTTTAGTGGCTAGGGAATCCACAAGGAGAGATAAGGAGCTTTTCAGAGGTAAAAAGGTTAATTAATTAATTAAAGTGATTTAATTAATTAATTAAATATTAATAAAATGAAAGTCACTTTGGAGGGACAAGGTGAGCCAAAAAGTATAAAAATAAGGCAAGGGCCTCTACTCAGGATTCATGTATGTTTATCTTTTGATATCTGGCTTTAGCTAGTGAGCCCAACATTGGGGGTTTTGAGGGTTTTGACATAACAAACCCTAGAGGATGATTCGGTGGTGAAAGATTCCACCTAGCTTGTCCCAAGCTTGGTCTCGGAGATGCAATACTCTCCCACACCATTCTAGTTCTAGATCTACTCATTTGCAGGGGGATTCTACATCAGTTTCATGTACAGATAGAGAGAGGGTGCATCAGTTGAGGGTTTCCAGCAAGAGGAGCGCACCATCCTTGGATAGAGATTCGTTGTGGGATATTGGAAGGGTTTTTGGAGATTCCATCACTTGGGTTCTTCTTGCAGGGTCTTCACCATCATTCCTAGTGCTTTCTGAGAGAGTTTCATGGTTCAAATTATTTCATAGAGCAGTGGGACGAATTGAAGAGAAGGAGGGCATTTATGAGATTATGATCTAGTCAGTTTGGAGGAGTTACACTTCAGATCTAACCCTGAGACTTCACCTAGTGACTTGCAGTGTCTCGATCTATATTTCTGGAGAGTTTCAGAGCATTTGGAGGCCTCCTTCAACAGGGMCGAATTATCTAGGGCTTCAGTCATCCAGTGGGGCGCACCATTCAGTGGAGGATTTCAGATCTATAGGGTTTGAGAGTGGATTTGGAGATTTGGACACCTGGGTTGTCCTTACAGTTKCCCGATATATCAGTTGGAATCYTTCTCAAGGTGATTGGACATATTTGACAACAGGGCTGAAATATTGAGGAGCTTCAGCACTGCAGCAGGGCGTGGCATCTTCTAGCTTGAGGGGTTTGGCACTTGGAATTGGTCTTCATCTCTTATCCAGCCTTTGGAGGATTATTTTGTATTGTCGGGAGAATTTTGTAGCATCTCTATTGTCTATCTTCTTGGCCATCTGTTGAGCATTCCAGATCGACATCTTCATTGTAGCAAGTTTCTCTATTTTATGAATAAAGCAGTTTGAGATGTTTTGGCTTGTCTATCATATTGCATATGGTTGAGGTATGTTCCATGGTTGTCTCTTATTGTTATTTGCTACATACACACATATAAACACATCAGTAAACCCTAAGGCCGAAATCAAGAGGCCATTCAACAAGTAAACACAAGTAAACAAATAGATCAACAAATTGTTTGACAAAATACCACAACCAGTAAAAGTTTTAAAAAGACACCAAAACCGTGATGATCCTTGCATAATGGCTTGGGATCATTACAATGGTATCAGAGCTTAAACTCCTGCCAACCTGAGGGTCTTCTATAAGGAGATATGGATTTTTTTTACCTTGCTAGAGAGAGCATGCTCTGTAAAGTGGAATATTACGCCCTTGGGGAGGAAACTAGGGCTCAATTGACATTCCAACAATTTTTATCTATGAAAAGTCCTAGGTGGAGAAAAGAGGAGGTTACATATTAGGTCAACATAGCAGAGGAAAACAAATATATGGATATTTTGGACTTTACTAGAGATATTGTTGATTGTGATAGGGAATATCAAACCCTCAATGAGAATCTCAGAGATCTAATGACATTCCATCATTTTGTATCCTATAAAAATCCTAGTTGGAGCAAAGATGAGGTTACACATTGGGTTGGCATAGCAGAGGAAAACAGAGCTATAACAACTAGATGGAAGGAAGCACAGAGAAATCCCACACCCATTAGGCTCACACAACTTTTCTACAATTGCAAGGTGCCTTGGGAACCAGATCATAGGTGTAGGGGTAAGGATAAGAAGCATATCATTGAGGTACACTATGATAGTGATGATGAGGATTTGGAGCAGTCTAATGATGATAGTGACTCTTGCACAGAGGCTAGTGATAGTGACTCTACCTCAGAGGATAGCGATGATGACTCTTGCACATAGGCTATGGATGCTTGCACGCTTGAGGAGGATGATGACCCTTGTGTAGTGGATAGGCAGTTGGATGGACAGGATGATAGAACTAGTGTCTCAGTAGACATATCACATACACTTGACGTCTTTACATATCAACAGAGTAGTGACACTAGTGAGGAGCCACACATGTTTTCACCTACAAATGACCAACTTCCTATGGGGGTTGTGACACATCTGTCACCTGTTCAGACACCCATGATAGCCACGTCACATGAGGAGATCAATGGCATGCCAAGTATAATGGATGAGCTTAGTGTGAGGGATGCACACCATGGACAGATAGACCCACCACAAATCCAGGAGGAGGTACATGACGTACAGGCAGTTGACCTCACACATATAGATCAGTCTGAGGATATGGAGTCACAACTATTGGAGACTCCATTAGTTGAGCAGATTGCAGAGACTGATAGGTTGATGGAGCACTTACTTCCAAGATTAGTCTGCATTGATGAGGATGGACTTTTTAGCAGTCAGGATGACCATAGCACGTGTCTGGATACATCTCTATGGGATATAGGTGCAGATGATAGTAGCAGGTTGAGTGCACAGGAGGATACGACTACTCATACAGGATACCGTCTGATTCAGGGGGAGATAACATCTAGTGATGGGATGCAGTGGCATACAGGAGTACCCAACAACACAATAGACAGTGGATAGTTCAACACGTCATCTTATGCAGATGGTGTTTTTKAGGATTCTAGAGTTGGCACTAGAAGGATTGACACTAGCAGTGAGGGGTCTGAGATGGAACCTCAATATGACCATGATCAGGAGTCACACCACTTGGCATCACATTTGAGAGTTGGTGAGGCTATGATCAGGGMAGCCACTAGATGTATTGATGACATGCATGCAGTGATGGAAGATTACTATTGGAGAGCATCAGTGGCACAGGGTAGCCCAGATGGAGGGTTTTCCATGGATGATTTTCACACTCTCTGGGAGAGAGTATCTGTGATGAAGACTGACTACCAGCAGTTGTTGACAGACATGGATTATCTACTGAGGGTTGGTGAGATGAATCATGAGGCTCTGAGGGAGAAGGAGTTGGAGATGGACCGACTCACTCAGGAGTTGGAGATCACTTGAGGATTCTTGAGAGGCACACAGACTGCCCTTCAAGAATCATGGTCTAGGACAGATGAGTCTCTTGAGGAGATCCATCAGAGATCCACTTCATCTGTCTTAGTGGACACTCAGATGTATTAGTTAGTGACGTTGACAGAGGATGTTGATGATCTAGCAGGGGAGCACTAGTTGATGGGGGACACTTCCATTTGTGTCTTGGGAGTGGTTGATCTCCATATAGAGATTGATCCAACCGTACACCCAGGATATGTGATGCAACGTGAGTTTGCGGGAGATGAAAGGAGTATGTTAGATCATATAGTGATGAGTGATAGCTCACAGAGACATGCTGAGATGTAGGGTGGGATTCAGAGGGGTGTACTACCTGGCAGGGAGGAGACACACTTAGGGGAGCATGCAGGTGCCACTCCTTTGCAGCATCATATGGTTATGAGGTATCACCTTCACCATTTTAGCAGTTGCCTGGGTGATGGGAGATGGAGAGTGGTTTACCACTAGTTGGAGGAGTTTCTTCTGATTATACCTGATGATTGTGGTTTAGTGATGACTACAGGTGAGCAGTTATCATGGATACTGATGGACGAGATTCTGGTCAAATCCTTGGGATTGACCAAAGCATGTGACACTTTCTATTCCTATAGTCAGCTGCAGATATGTCTATTATCCTTTTCTGACACGTTTATCATTGAAAACAACAGGAGGAGGATAGAATATGAGCACATAGGGCTTCTAACAGTGATTAGTCTCACACAACAGTGTTTAGAGGAGATTGGAAGTGATAAAATTCCAACTTTTCCATGGGACCCAGGAGTCCGTTTTGTTAGCACGATGCTCATGCTGACCTAGGTTTCACCAGAGAGCCACACACTCCACATTGGTTTGGTTTGGAGTGGGTCTGCAGGTACTTGTCCTATGGGGCGAGACCTTTCCTTCCACTTGATCATCATGATAGGGCATGGAGATGTTTGGACAGGTACTTCTTCTACAAATATTCCTTTACAGATACATTTTTTGGATAGCAAGTCCGGTGGTCACAGGTATTTCAGCTTGAGGATCTAGGAGAGGAGGGTCTAGTATGTATGCAGGGGACAGATAGTCGTGGTCAGAGTAGTGCAGGGCCAACATGGTGATCTTCGACAGAGGTTAGCATGGGACCCAAGGATTGCAGGGTTGAGCATTTCATTGGTTGACAGGGGTGAGTGGACCTTTGCAGGGGGAAGTTGTTCTAACTTTCCATTTAGCTTTAGTTTTAAGGGGAGCACAATGCTTCAGGGTGTCTCACAGAGGTATTGCAGTACCCCATTCTGGCATCAACATGTGCAGTTGATGGAGGCTGTGTGGATCTTGGTAGAGATTTGGAGGATGGAATCATTCTGAGATGAGGCCATGGGTCAGGTGTAGGAGGTTCACAGGGTTGATATCTTCCAGGACTATGCTTCGCAGAGTATTGCAGTTCACTTCCTGATATGGGATCAAGGGGGTAGAGTGCATGAGTGTTCATCTTTGGATGGGTTGTACTGTGTATCCCACAGGTGGACATGGGATCCTGGTATTTTATTTGAGATGATTTGGCTATTGCTTGAGGACAAGCAATTTTCTAGCAGGGAGGATTGTAATGTCCCCACTTTGGGACATCATCACAATGCAAAGATTTATGATGACCATAGTAGCCAGATGGATGTTATAGTGAGTAAAGGGGTATTTGAGAGGAATTGTGGGGTCCAACTTGCATTGATGATCATATTCCATCATTATGAGCCATTTCGCACAGGTTGGCTTTGGTTTCATTGCATTCTGACGATTTCCATGATTTTGACTATTTTGAGCTATAAGTTGATGGAATTCACTAAAGAGGTCATTTTGGGAACATTACTTGGAGGAACCTCTCAATGTAATATCTCATTGGAATCTAGAGGAGAAACACTATAGGATGGGATGGCTAGAAGTGACTTTCAGTGGCTAGGGAATCCACAAGGAGAGATAAGGATATTTTCAGAGGTAAAAAGGTTAATTAGTTAATTAAAGTGATTTAATTAATTAATTAAATATTAAAAAAATGAAATTCACTTTGGAGGGATAAGGTGAGCCAAAAAGTCTAAAAAGAAGGCAAGGGCCTCTACTCAGGATTCATGTATGTTTATCTTTTGATATCTGGCTTTAGCTAGTGAGCCCAACATTGGGGGTTTTGAGGGTTTTGACATAACAAACCCTAGAGGACGATTCGATGGTGAAATATTCCACCTAGCTTGTCCCAAGCTTGGTCTCGAAGATGCAATACTCTCCCACACCATTCTAGTTCCAGATCTACTCAGTTGCAGGGGGATTCTACATCAGTTTCATGTGCAGATAGAGAGAGGGTGCACCGGTTGAGGGTTTCCAGCAAGAGGAGTGCACCATCCTTGGATAGAGATTCGTTGTGGGAGATTGGCAAGTTTTTTGGAGATTCCATCACGTGGGTTCTTCTTGCAGGGTCTTCACCATCATTCCTAGTGTTTTCTGAGAGGGTTTCATGGTTCATATTATTTCTTAGAGAAGTGGGACGAATTGAAGAGAAGGAGGGCGTTTCTGAGATTCAGATCTAGTCAGTTTGGAGGAGTTACACATTAGATTTGACCCTGAGACTTCATGTAGTGACTTGCAGTGTCCCGATCTATATTTCTGGAGAGTTTCAGAGCATTTGGAGGCCTCCTTTAGCAGGGTCGAATTATCTAGGGCTTCAGTCATCCAGTGGGGCACACCATTCAGTGGAGGATTTCAGATCTACAGGGTTTGAGAGTGGATTTGGAGATTTGGACACCTGGGTTTCCCTTACAGTTTCCCGATCTATCAGTTGGCATCTTTCTCAGGGTGATTGGACATATTTGATAGCAAGGCCAAAATATTGAGGAGCTTCAACACTGCAACAGGGCGTGGCATCTTCCAGCTTGAGGGGTTTGGCACTTGGCATTGGTCTTCATCTCTTATCCATCCTTTGGAGGCTTATTTTGTATTGTCAGGAGCATTTTGTAGCATCTCTATTGTCTATCTTCTTGGCCATCTGTTGATCATTCCAGATCGACATCTTCATTGTAGCAGGTTTCTCTATTTTATGAATAAAGAAGTTTGAGATGTTTTGGCTTGTCTATTATATTGCATATGGTTGAGGTATGTTCCATGGTTGTATCTTCTTGTTATTTGTTGAATACACACATATAAAAACATTAGTAAACCCCAAGGCCAAAATTAAGAGGCCATTCAGCAAGTAAACAAAAGTAAACAAATAGATCAACAAATTGTTTGACAAAATACCACAACCAGTAAAAGTTTTAAAAAGACATCAAAACCATGATGATCCTTGCATAATGGCTTGGGATCATTACAGATTTCCTCCGAGATGGATTTGATTAAGGTAATTATTCTCCTTAGGGAAAACCATCTATTAGTCTAACTCTTTCTTATTGTTTCAACCATTTTGGATAACCTCTTCGAATATTTTACACCATAGGTATTATAATTTAAGTCAAAACCTATATGTTTAATGCCATTTTCTAGAGAAATCTTGTATGAAACACTATCCTAATGATATACTCATGCCAAGAGGATAAACATTAAGAGAGATGGAGGATTTTTGGATATTAATCACAATACATGTAATAGTTCCAAACAAGTTGAGTGCTCATTCATATTCCTTTACATCATTTGAAGTCCCATTGCCAAAAAATGTTTTATCATCAACAAAA
>ML800331.1:24140-44544 GCA_009831015.1 Picea engelmannii
AAATTAATCAACAATATATTATCAATATATCATCAATATATCATCAGTATATCACGATCATATAAACATAAGTAACATCACATCAACAACATCACATCAATACACAATACACCAAAATTTATGTGGAAACGTAAATTGGAGAAAATCACAGAATGATTTATTATATATCAAAGAATACATTCATTGGAAGAAACAACTTCCCAATTCTCTAGCACCAACTGGAAGGAGGCGCCAACCTATTTTTTTACAGGATCCAACCCGAAGGAATATATAACTCTACGAATTCTCTGGCTCCAACTAGAAGGAGGCTACAACCCCCTAATTCTCGGGCTCCAACCTGAAGGAAGATCTAACTCCTTGTTTTCTCTGACACCAACCAAAAGGAGGATACAACCCGCTTTCCTTAACCCATTTTTCCTCCCTAGAATATAAGTGTAGACAAATTGTCACTACCATAATCATTACCAATGTCATTGTCACTACCACTGCACTGTCATTGCCACTGTCATTGTCATTGCCACTGTCACTATCACTATCATTGTCATTGCCTCTATCACATCAACCTATCCAACCTATTACTGTCACCGATACTCAACAAGATCCTCTCACATGGATCATATACCAAGGACACCTCTCAACTAAATGTTAAACATCACCAACACATGCATCTACCAAGCATGTACCAAGATCACCAACATACCATCACAATATATGTGTCTCAACCATGTACCAAAGCATGTAACAAACCATCAACATGTACCATACCAAACATCAACCATGTACCACAACCTATACCACACCAAGTGCATCAACCATGCACCAACACTTGTACCAAACCATGCATCAATCAAGCACGATCCGTGCATCAATTGTGAACCATAACATGTACCATATGCCTCTACCATCAACCATGTACATAAACACAATACCAAGTACCAATCCTGTATCATACCATGAATCAACCATGTACATCAACAATGTGTATCAACACCTATACCATACCATGTTCCAACCATGCACATCAACCATGTACATCAACAATGTACAACAATGCACGTACCATACCATGTGTTGTAACCTAGGTTTGCACCCCTACCCTTTCCCTCATTTACCCTATACATCCATGAAGTATGATTTTTGTTTTGTGTTTGCTAAGTTTATTCTCCATGATTTAATGACTCAGTGTCAATGGCCCCTACCGATCTTTACTTACTTTGCATCATTGTCTTGATTTCTTGAAAGGTGATTACATGTTTTGGTTTGAGTTTGAAACATATGTCATCATGTTTACCATTAATTGAGCATGCAACAGGTCGATCATGTCCTTTATATGCACATGAAACATCCAAAAAGAAAGACACAGTAATCCAAAGCAGTGGATTTCGTGCTTAGGTTGTGAGCAACATACAAATTAAATTTTTTGACGGTCGAGACTCGACAATCAATTAAGATCAACAACTCTTATGCATTTCGGAGTTTCAAAATCACGAGAGGTTTTAACCATAAAGAAATATGTAGTCTTACTCTAGGACTTCGACGTTCGGGCATCCAAGTTTGTTATTTTTCAATCCTTAAAATCCCCGAACGCCAAATTTTCGAAGTGGCTACCATGTCACTCCGAGAGTGTGTCACTACAAGAGGTTTTAATCCATAGTAAACACAGTTCCCCAAAATGTTGGAGCCCCTTTCTCATAAACTCTTTTTCAGTTGATGTGTCATATGCCACATGTCAATTTATTTCAGATGACATGTGGAACTCATTTAAGGTACTTTGGTTACGTCATCTGTGCTATTTTAGGTGACATGTGTCACTCTCATTTTTATGACACATCATTGATTGTGACAGCATGCTGCCACGTCACTCTGGGAGATTGTCACTATGGGAGATTTTAATCCAAAGAAAAAATAGTTCCTCGAAGTGTCGGAGCCTTGAAGTGCCGAAATATTAAATGATTAAAGTATCTTAATCTTTGGTGAATTTGCTTAGCAATAACAATTGGTTAATGACTTCGTGAGTTCTTCCTTTCAGGAGATAGTTATAATCTTCATTCAAAAGATCCTGAATCTCAAATTACCGAAGTTTCTTATCCTCATTAATTTCTTACATTAAAGTATTCTTTAAATGGGGACAAACGAAGAGAATTCCATGTTACAAGTGAAGCTATATATTTGCAAGTCGCAAAGGACTTCTAGATCTAGCCAGTCTACAACATCATATTACACATCAAGAAAAAAATCGGATTGAAAGGAACCTGAGGTAGTTCGCAGGTATGACATGAGGACGAGGAGAAACAAAACACTAGCATACCACAACCACTCCATCACAGAGAAATACAAGAAGAAATGGCTTGTTACGGTCAAGACAGAGAAGCTTGATGACAACCAATAGGTACCAGAACTGAAGCTTCCGATCCGGACCCTGAAACACCATAACCAAGAATTAGGAAAGTTGTACTCTAGAATCCAGGAGAAGTACCAGAAGACTTGGCTCTTCCTCAAGGAGATAATGTGAAGAAGTCTATCCAATTATCTCCCAGTTATCCTCCAACAATGCACATGGATACAAGCGCTCGACTCAGAATCCAGTTCTATCAGTCCTATTTAGTTCTGTCAAAGACTGAGTTCAATTGTTAAATTCAACATATGCATCAATTTGGTTTCTCATTAGCAACAATTTTAGTTATTTAAGTTCAAGAAATTTTAGATTAAGGAATAATAAGTGGTCATTTGTGTTTGATATTAACCACTTCTTTTTGTAAAGTCAGTTTAAAGTATAGATTTCTATACTCCAACAATATTTACTTAAGTCAATAAGTTGTTCTCCAACTGATAGTGTAGAGTTAAGCCTCAGTTCTAGATGGACGAGAGCCTCTGGAACTTTGATAAATATGCAGTTTTTGTATGTTTTGATGGTGCAATTTTTGGGAAGAATATCAATAAATCAGACTGGTTGAACCTCTTCTATGCATGGATTAAATCTCTCTACCTAGTGAATATACTCTTGATGACAATGTGTTTTGTCCAAATCTTCATGTGTTTTTATCTTGTCTTGAATGCAGTTTTTTATTTGTGCAAAGTACATTTCATTTCCTGCAGCTATTGAATAACTTATCTGTACTAATATGCAACATGTAAAACAACCAATGCTTTGGTGAATATTTGTTTTTATTGCAACCTGTGGGAGTAATTGTGTTTAGATACATGTTTAATTCCTTGAAATGATATTTTAAGACTTAAACTTCTTCCAACAGATTATTCATTGAGTGGTTTTTTGTTTCCCTTTGTTTTTACCTCTATTATCTCATGTGTATGTCATTTGTGTGCCACCAGCCAAGGAGGACCCTCATCCATATCATTTTTCCAACCCAACCATGCTCTTGTCTTGATAAAACCAACCCTCTAACTGACCAAAAAAATAAAAAAAAAACAACCATTCTAAACTTGAGATGGCCTAGCTCTTCCCTTTAGCAGTGAAGTGCAAACTTTAGGACCAACATCTTTTGTCATTGTTGTCAGGGAACATAATAACAAAGAAATATTTCTCTGGGAGAACGATAATGATCAGATTTGGTTTTTGACGGTGAACAAAAGCCAGACACATTCAGATTGTAGATCATTCACCTGGAGACTCCATGGTTAAAGGATCTAGTGGCGACTCCATAGTTTCAAGAAGTCATATTTTTAGATGGAAGCCATCTTGGCTTGAAGGTTTTCTCCTTTTAATTTCTCTGTTGTTCCTGATTTTCCAAATGTTTTTCCTACTATAGATGAGTGGGGTGAATACTTGTCCATATTTAGAGAAGATAAAGATGATAACCCTGTAGATCATTTGCTTGAATTCCATGAAATCATGCATCAATTGGGTATATATCATGAGGATGTATTAATTAATATGTTCATGTATGCATTAGAGGGAGATGATCGTGAATGGTATTGATCCTTGCCTCTTGCTAGCATTTCTTCAGTAAAAAAGTTCCATGCAACATTTAGTGATCATTGTAAGAGTTTTTTCCCAACATATTTTCTTTTTGAAAATTGTTGTGAGGAGTTTGATTTATATATGCATAATTCTATAGCTGGTTCCTCTAATAGTATGAATGATAAGGGAGTTAATGTTAAACAAGTGGAAGAAGAGTCATCCCCTTGTGAAATCTTTTCTAGTTTTTCTATTCAGAAGGAAATTTTGATTGATTGTTCTGATGACAAAAAAGATGATCAGAATTCCATAGAAACATTTGACACTATATTAGATATCTCTAATAATGTTTTTGATGATGAGATTGTTGCTCTAAAGTTTGACATAGATCAAGTTGTTATAATGCAGTCAATTTCCCAAGGATGTCATGAAATGGAGGATTTTGAAGTTCAAGTTTCAGGAATTTTTAAAGACCAACCCATCTATGATCAAAATCTTGACGATGAGAAGCAGATTTCTACAATGATAAAAATGGAACTCCTTAGTAGTGACCCAGTCTATGATAGTTGTGAAGATATTTTTTTAAATAATAGTGGAGGAGATGATAGTGAAATCCAAAATGAACAACAACTTTATCAACTCACTATACCCATATGTGATAACTATGAATCTGGTCCTCTGAACAACAATGAAGGAAAGATATTGGTTGATAAACAAAATGAGGTGTTGCTGCCAACAATTGTTTTGAATGGAGGATTTTTAGTTTTTTACCTTGAAGTGGATATAACACAACTGAAATCGTGAACATTCATCAACAAAACAAAATTCATACAACAAACTTACAATTTTGAGGATTAGATTGAAATAAGTATTGATGCTCATTATCAAAACGGGTTATATGGTTCTCGTGTTTTTTAAGATCCCGTAGCAGTCTATATGAAGTTAGATTGGATTAAAGAATTTTCTGTCATTCATTTTTTGAAGGAATGATTTCAAAACTTTAAGTATGGGCTTCCAGATTGTAAGTTGCTACTATATTCTTTAGTTTCTACTATCATATTCGTACTTAAAGATGCAGATCAATTGCAACTTGTTAATCAACTCCTCATATGGCTTCACTGGAAATCTGATTACAAATGATTACTTGGTTTTCAGTCGAGTAGAGTAGGGGTTTGTTGAATAAGCTCGTCATTCGAGCATTTCATTTTTAGTTTGTTTATACAATATATCAACAATAAGACTCCATATCCCAACAAATACACTGGGGTGTAGCTACCATTTTGAATTACAAAGATGTATGGTTGAGGGACAATTAGAGATATACATGGATGACAAAAAGAAATAGAGGTAAGTCAAGAGAAGTGGGAGCGAGGTTTTGAGAGGCAAGGCACCTGATCTACTATTCTTAGCACCTCATAGGGAAGTGCTATCCTTGGTTGGAGCCAATGTTGTAACCTAGGTATTCACCCCTGCCCTTTCCCCCCTTTACCCTATACATCAGTCAAGTCTGATTTTTGTTTTGTTTTTGCTAAGTTTATTCTCCATGATTTAATGACTCGGTGTCAATGGACCCTACCACTCTTTACTTACTTTGCTTCATTGTCTTTCTTTCTTGAAAGGTGATTACATGTTCTAGTTTGAGTTTGAAACTTATGTCATCATGTTTACCATTAATTGAGAATGAAGAAGGTTGACCAAGTACTTTATATGCATAGGAAACATCCAAAAAGAAATAAGAAGCAATCCAGAGCAGTGGATTTCGAGCTTAGGTTGTGAGCAACAAACATATTAAATTTTTTTACGGTTGAGACCTGATAGTCAATTAAGATCAACGACTCTTGTGCATTCAAAGTTTCAAAATCGATAGAGGTTTTAACCAAAAAGCAATATGTATTTTCACTCTGGGAATTTTGTGTTCGGGCGTCCAATCTTGTTATTTTCCAATCCTAAAAAACCTCGAATGTCAAATTGCCGAAGTGGTTGCCATGTCACTCCAGGAGATTGTCACTCCAGGAGATTTTAATCCAGAGAAAACACAGTTCCCTGAAGTGTTAGAGCCCTGAAGTGCCGAAGTGTCGGAGCTCCTTTCTCATAAATTCTTTTTCAGCTGACGTTTCATATGCCACATGTCAATTGATTTCAGATGACACATGACACTCATTTCAGGTACTTTGGTTACATCATCTGCGCTATTTCAGGTGACACATTTCACTCTCATTTTTATGACATGTCATCGATTGTGACAACATGCCACCACGTCACTACGAGAGATTTTAATCTAGAGAAAACACAGTTCCCCAAAGTGTCGGAGCCCCGAAGTGCCAGAGCCCTTAAGTGACGAAATATTAAATGATTATAGTATCTTAATCTCTGATGAATTTTCTTAGCAATAAGTATTGGTTAATGACTTCGTGAGTACAGTCATTTGGGAGATAGTTATACTCTTCATTCAAAATCTCTCGAATGTCAAATTACTGAAGTGGCTTATCCTCATTAATTGCCTACATTAAAGTATTATTTAAATGAGGCCAAATGAAGAAAATTCAATGTTACAGGTGAAGCTATATATTTGCAAGTCTCAAAGGACTTTCTAAATCTAGCCAGTCTACAACATATGATTACTCATCAGGAAATGACTGGGATTGAAAAGAACCTGAGGTAGTTTGTGGGTATGACATGAGRACGAAGAGARGCAGAACACTAGTAGACCACAAACAATCCATCAAAGAGAAAGACAAGAAGAAAGGGCTAGTTACRGTCAAGACAAAGAATCTTGATGATAGCCAACATGTACCATAACTGAAGCTTCAGATCCGGACCCTGCAACACCACAACCATAAATTAGGGAAGCTGATATCTAGACTCTAGGAGAAGTACAAGAAGACATRGCTCTTCCTCAGGGAGATAATGTGAAGAAGTTTATCAAGTTATCTCCCAGTTAGCCTMAAAAAATGTGCATGGATACAAGCACTCGACTCAGAATCCAGTTCTATGAGTGCTATTTAGTTCTGTCAAAGACTCAGTTCGATTCAACATATCCATCAATTTGTTTTATCATTAGAATCAAATTTAGTTATTTAAGTTCAAGACATTTTAGATTAAGGCATAATAAGTGGTTATTTGTGTTTGATATGAACCACTTATTTTTGTTATTTCAGCTTAAAGTATACATTTCCATACTCCAACAATGTTTACTTAAATCAATAAGTTGTTGTCTAACTGATAGTGTAGAGTTAAGCCTCCGTTCCAGATGGATGATAGCCTTTGCAACTTTGATAAATATGCAGTTTTTGTATGTTTTGATGGTGCGATTTTTGGGAAGAATAGAAATACATCAGACTGGTTGAACCTCTTCTATGCATGGATTAAAGCTCTTTACTTGGTGAATACACTCTTGATGACAATGTGTTTTGTACAATCTTCATGTGTTTTTATCTTATCTTGAATGCGGTTTTTTATTTGTGCGAAGTACATTTCATTTCCTTCAACTACTGTATAAATTATCTTTACTAATATGCAAGTTATAAAAAATCTAATGCTTTGGTGAATATTTGTTTTTATTGCAACCTGTGGGATTAATTGTGTTTAGATACATGTTTAATGCCTTGAAATGATATTTTAAGACTTAAAATTCTTACAATAGATTATTCATTGAGTGGCTTGTTGTTTCCATTTGTTTTTACCTCTATTATCTCACTTGTCTATCATTTGTGTGCCACCAACCAAGGAAGACCCTCATCCATATCATTTTTCCAACCCAACCATGCTCTTGTCTTGATAAAACCAACCCTCTAATTGATCAACAAAATAGAAAAACCAACCATTCTAAACTTGAGGTGGCCTAGTTGTGCCCCTTTAGCATTCAGCTGCAGACTTTAGGACCAACACCATGTACCATACCATGTACCATACCATGTACCATACCATGTACCAACAATGTATTTGAACCATATACCAAATCACTCTATCATTCCATACACCATGTACCAAGAGCTATCAATGGTGTACCTCAATGAAGTACCAACATCACCAAGAGAAGTATCTCATACTGATTCAGATTTATGAGCGAAACGAAATGAATAAAATACTAAATATAATAACACAAAGATATGGAGAAAAAAAATAGATATCCAATGAACAATAACTTCTATTGAATAAATAAAATAGGATGAAACTATAAAACTGTAAACAACTTGCTCGAATGGTGGTAGCTATCTCTGAGAAGAGATGTGGCTTTCTATGCACATCCATCTGAGAAGAATGATTACAATGAGAATTCATAGGCCTTTTTAACATTACTCATGAATGACAAAACCCTAGATATCCAAAAACCTAATCCTAGGAGATGAAACACAAAAATGTATGTGGAGACCACTGGGTAAGTTGATACCTCAACTTCTCGGGGTCGTAACTTTTGCATATGACCTCCGTTTTAGTCACGTGATAGCCCATTGGAAAGGTTTTTTCGAGAACTACACATTATTCCATCAAATGCTGACTTCGTTTACAATTTGATTGTGGCAAGCCAAAAAAACATTGTTTAGGGCCCCAAAATGACCCTAGAAGTACAAAAAGATGTATTAACATGAACACTTCCAAAACAAGGCAGTTGGATTAGGTGGGAAGCCACAAATATCCACTTGGAAGATGTGTAGGGATTCATACAACCTCGAAAGTGTAGAACCCACAATTACAAATAAGTACAAAAGAATGTGTTGAACAAAAAAATTGTCAAGAGGTGTCAGTTGGAATAGGGGGGTGGCCACCAATATCCATTTGGATTAGTACTCCCCCCTTAGGAAGCAATGGTATCCATTTCATTGAGTGCCCCCATCAAGTGAGGAAAATTCTGCTGAATTTGACTCTGAGTGAGCCACTTTCCTTGGTGTAGGAGCTACCCTGCCTTGACAATCCGCTAAAGCTGGATCCTCTACTAGCTAGTGCCCTTGACCTTTGTGTCCACTATCTGATCAGTGGATTCTTGTTCCATGCAGTCGGGGTTGAGCTCTGTTGGTGTCAAATGTTCTGTGATATCTGAGGTGTCCAATAATAGTGGAAAATATGACCGAAGGAGGTCCACTTTTAACACTATGTGTAAGCCAAAGAAGGGTGGAGTATTGATCATAAAAGCATTTCTACCCACAGCCTTGGTGATAGTGTAAGGCCCATAGAAAAGTGGGCAGAGCTTCTGATGGGGTCCTGTAAGGAGCTCTTTCTACAAATGTAACCAGTCCTTGTCTCCCACCTGAAATTGGTGTGATACTTGAGGTTGATCATGGCGTTGCTTGTACTTAGCATTGGATTTATGAAAAATATCATGGAATTGTTGGCGGATGTGTTGAATCCGCTCAATGAATATGGTGGCTTTGTCAACCTCATAATGAAAATGGGAAGATTCTTCCTGTGTGGTTGCAAGAGGTAGTGCAACATCAATGGGACCAAAGGGTTGGAATCCCATCCCTACCTAAAAGCAGATATGGCTGTTGGAGCTATGGAGAGCCCTTTTGTAGCTATGTTGAGCATAGGGAAGAATCTCATCCCATGTGCACAGATTCTTAGAGTTGTAAATGTGCAGGATGTGCACAATCATTCGATTGACAACCTCTATCTGGCCATCGGTTTGGGGGTGGAAAGAAGTTGATTTAGTGAGATTTATGTCCAACAGTGACTAGAGACTCGACCAAAAAGTGTTGAGGAACCTATTTTCCCGATCTGAGGTGATGGTTTGTGGTATCCCAAAATGGATGCACACCCATTTGAAGAAGAGCTTGGAAGTATCTTCCACAGTGATGCTCTTCTTTCAAGTTGTGATAATGGTCATCTTTCAAAATTGATCAATCACCACAAATACACAATCATTTCCTTCCTTGGTGGACAGAAGGCCAAACATGTAATCTGTCGAGATGGATTCCCAAGGACTCTCAGGAGTAGGAATAGGGGTGTATAATCATTTATTATTGATAGTTGGCTTGGAAATGGCATAGGGAGTGCAAGATCTGATATACTTGTTGATGTCTTGTTGAAGTTTTGGACAATAAAAATGTTTATGTAGAACGACCACAATTTTCTCTATGCCAAAATGTCTTGCCATCTGATTGTAGTGAGCCTCCCAAATCATCTTTGCATGCTCACTTGTGGGAACATAGAGGTGGCCCAGATGGATTAATATTCCATCCTAGATGTGAAAATCAGTGACATTTTCTCATGTACCTAAGAGATGATAGGTGGTGGAAAAGTTAGGGTCATGATGAAAGAGTTGGGGCTACTAATATGCCTCATGCCCACAAGAATGGAGCACTGTGGTGAGTGCAAAAAAGGGAGGGTGGTTGAGGCATTCAACGACATGATTTGTGCTCCATGTTTTATATTTTATGTTCAGATGGAACTGATGTAGGTATGTGGACCACTTTTGATGGTGGTCGTTATGAAGATTCCCCTCTGTTTGCATGAACTGTAGAGGGTTGTGATCAATGTGGATGATTATCTACTTTCCCAAAATGTAATGTTTCCATTGACGACATGATTGCATAATGGAATACATTTCTTTGTCATAGGTGGGGTATTTCCGAACCGTATCTGAGAGTGTCTCACTATGGTATTCTACCAGATGACCATGTTGAGTGAGAACCATGCTGATAACATAATCAGAGGCATTAATCTCAATCTCAAACGATTTTTCTAGATCAAGTAAGGAGAGTACTGGAGCTGAGCATAAACTATGCTCCAGATCATCAAATTCTTGTTGTTGTGCATGCCCCCATGCAAACTTTTCCTTTCCACTACCCTTGCTTACTTGGCTAAGGGCCCATGCAATATGGAAAAATCCCAACACGAACCTTCGGTAGAAGTTGGAAAGTCCCAAGAAGCTCTGAAGCTTGGTTAGTGTGGTTGGGGCTGGCCAATCACGAATGAATTGGATAATATTTGGATCCACATGTACCCCATGCTCATCAACAATGTAGCCCACACATTGGACCCTTTTCATGCTAAAAGAGCATTTTTTGAAGTTGGGATATAGCTTGTGCTGCCGTAGAGTGCCCAAAACCTGTTGAATATGCTGCATGTGCTCCTCCCAAGTTCTTCTGAAGATGAGGATGTTATCCAGATATACCACCACAAAAGAGTTGGTGAAGGGTCTTAATACATCATCCATCAATCTCATGAAAGTTGCTTGTGCATTTGTTAAGCCAAAGGGCATGACCAACCATTCTAAGAGACCCTCTTTATATTTGAAAGTTGTTCTACATACATTAGTTGGTTCGATGGGAACCTGGTGGTAGCCATACTTTAGGTCAATATTATTGAAGAACTTCATCCCCTTGAGTTGGTCAAGAAGGTCATTAATTCGGGGAATTGGGTACCAGTTCCTGACTGTGATTTTGTTTAATTCTCTATAATCAATGTAGAGCCCCCAAGTCCCATCTTTCTTCTGCACCAACACAATTGGGCTTCCACATGGGGAGGAGTTGGGTCAGATGTGCCCCTTTTGAAGCATCTCTTGGATCTGGTGCTTGATTTCATCATTTTCCATCAGTAAATGATGATAGACTGGTCCATTAGGAAGTGGGGCACATGGGGTTAGATAAATTGGATGCTTGACTTGGTAGTGCGTCGATACCCCAATGGGTGAGGATAAGATGTCTCTATACTCTTCCACGATCCCGTCCACTTGCTTCTGCTGCAAAGAGAGGCTCTATGTATAGGTCACAGATGTGGCGATGACCTTCTGCTTACCATGAGCACATATCACAAAGAATATGAACTTCCCGGTCTGTGAAATGACCTTACTGCATTGCTTAGCAGACATTACATAAATAGTGGTAGGCAACACTACCTCTAGTATCATGTACAATTGTATACCCAAAGTAATAATAACACTGCGGGGTCTAGACTCATACACAACATTTCTCTTCCACAAATATGACTGGCCTAATAGAACATTAGAAAATTTAAGGGGATCAATATCATACAATAACCCATCTTTGAAGGGATTGATGTTATAAGGCAGATGACATTGCTGGCTGATGCAAATATCTCGCCTTGGTGAAGCCATTCGATGGTGTAGGGTTGTGGGTGCGGTATTGTTGACAGGTCCAACCGCTTGGCGACCTCTACAAAAATCATGTTCTTATGACTATTGCTATAGACAATGAAATGCAACGAAGTCCCCTTTACCCACATCTATGAGTGAAATATGCATTCCCCTTCCTTTGGTTCTTCTGGTTTTCTTGGTTAGAATTTGGTGGTAGAGACAGTGGCACTGGGCTCGACATCGATGATCCACTAACCACTTTCTGGATTTGATTCGGATCCAGAATCTTCCTCTGACTCAGAATCTTTCAACTCGACCCCCAGTGACTGCTTGGAGCAACATTCTTCGGTGTTGTGCCAATGGATTTTATGGTATTCACACCATTTTCCTGTGTCCTTCTTCGACTTCTCATTACCCTTTTGGGGTTGTAGCTTGGAATGGTTGTCCTGAGAGCGACCATCTTTGCTTTTTCCCTTGTTTTTTGGGTTGGGACTACCTTTTCCCTACTTCAACTGTGAGGAGTTTGAAGATCCAAACTCTCGCCTCTTCTGCTTAAATTTCTGCTTGATCATGACAATATATCTATAAGCCACACCTAATGATGCGATGTCCAGAAAATCCATTTTTGTTTGAATGTATCTATGCAGAAAACTGTGGTATTTGAGCACCAGATGTCGTTCAAAGTCTTTGACACCCAATTTGGTGTGCAGGGTATGGAAAATATTGYTRAATTMTGGTACTGTCTAGTCCCTTTCCTGACACAKTGTAGTCCATCTTGTGTAYTGGTCCTCGTAGCTTCCAACATGGTAGTATTGTTCTTTAATGGAATCCCTGRAGGAATCCCATGTGGGGGCAACTGCAAATATTGTATATTCCTCTATGGCCCTTTTCTTAGAGTAAGTATCCCACCAATCCTTAACATGGGGGACGACCTTGAAGAGTGCAAAAGTAATCTTTTCCCTRTTGGAAAAATTGTGGATCGAAAAATATCCTTCGAGCAGATTCAACCATTTATCTACAACATCTGCATCTATCAGTCCTTCAAATAATGGAATATCAAAATTTACTTGTACCTTGAAGGGGGTTGCATGGATTCTTGATGAAGATGCATTTCCTGTGGGCAACTGCCCTCTAATTATAGGACCATTATGATTAACCTGATTTTAGCGAAGATTTATGGAATTATTTTGGAAAAGAAGATTAGCCTTTGGCTAGAAAGTCACAGTAAAAGAGATAAAGGCCAGGTCGGGCTTAAGAGATATCATTCAACTTTGGACCATCCTTTTACCTTTAGGATCATTGTAGAGGAGTTCCACAATACTAAAACCAATCTTTTTTATTGTTTTGTTGACTTTAGAAAAACTTTTAACATGGTTCCTAGGAAAAACCTTTGGAATAGGTTGGAAGAGATAAAAATGCCTCTCGAGTTGAGGGTTGTTGCAATAAGGATGTATGAGAACATTATTGCTAAGTTTAAAAACAATGAGGGATGGTAAAAAGATATTAACTACAATATTGGAGTTAAACAAGGTTGTCCCTTGTCTCCTATCCTTTTTGGCATATACATTGACAAGTTAGAAGATTGCTTGAAAAAAAACAACTTGTGTTGGCCCTACTCTCACTGATATATTCATCAATCTTCTTCTTTATGCCGAGGATATCATTCTTATGGAAATGAGTCCCCATGATCTTGAAAACCAACTAAGAATCCTCAAGGATTTTTGCTCCAATATGGGTATGACTGTTAATACTGATAAGACTAAGGTCATGATTATTAAATCCAATAAGATCACTTATGATACCTTCGTGAATGACAACAACAACTTGGAGGAAGCGACTTCATACAAATATCTTGGAATTTATATTCACCACAAGCTCAATTCGAATTATAACATTGAGAAAATGATTATTGGGGGATGGAAAACTTATTAAGGGCTTGAAAACAGTTGTAATTCAACTGATCTTTGGAGTTGGGATAATAAGAAAATACTCTTTGAGACTCTTGTTACGCATGTTATTCTTTATGGATGTGAAGTCTGGGGTTGTAGTATCTCTCATGAATACTGTAGAAAGATAGAAAAAATACAAAATAATTTTATGACCTATAATCTCAAAATTAAAGGAAATATGCCCAATCCCGTCCTCCTCTTAGAAACAAGCCTCTCCCCCATTGAGAGTATCGCTGTGACTAGATACCTAATGCATAAGAACAAGTTAAACAACATGAAAGATAAGAGGCTTCCTAAAATTTCTTCAAAATCGATTCATAACCACCATTGACTCAAGCGAGGATGGCATAAAGATGCCCGATCTTGGTTAAACTATTGGGGAATCATGGAAGAGGCCACTTTGCACAATAAAGATACTATTACAATTTTTTGTCAAATCAAAATTTAAGGAGAAAATGTGGTGTGATAAAGAGTTAGAAGAAAAAAAATAAGGTATTATAAGGATGTAATCAACCCTAATCTAGAAGATCAAAATTATCTATCTGTTTTGCCAAGTGTAAAGAAAAAACTAAGTATTGCTAAGATAAAACAAATTCTCACGAGCTCCATAGTGAAACTAGGCATTGGTCAATTCCTAAAACGCCATGAGATGAAAGAGTGTGTCACTTTTGTGACACTAAGAAGGTTAAATATGAAAAGCACTTTCTCCTAGATTATCCAGCCTATACCCATATTAGATCTCATTTAAAAAATATTTGTCACACTACCAACCTTCCTAACCTCTTAACTCAATAAAAGTATGATGATCTTGGAAAACTTCTCTTAATGATTTTCGAGCATAGAAACAAAATTCTAAAGAATCACAAGTAATCATTTACCCTCTTAAGATTCGATAGACCAATTCAGTTTTATTAGACATTAATCATCATCATCATCATCATTTAGTGATAAATAATTTTTTGACACTTAATAATTATTTTTATAATACTTTTATTTACTTTTAATCAATTTATATTTAAAAAGATTAAACTGTTAAAATTTATTGACTTTTTTATAATGCTTTTATTTATTTTTAATTAATATATATTTAAACAGACTAATGTTAAAACCAAAAAGTATTTAGTGACGAAAGAATTTTTTTACACTTTTCCTCACTTCCAAGATAAATCCTAAACTTTTTAAGGCACGAAGCCATATCAACAAATCATAATTAACTCTTTATTTTATATAAATTAACAAAAAGTTTATTAAAAACATATGCATATTGAATTTGGAATATATCACTTATAACTTAATCATCATGCATATAAATAATGATAGTATAGTTGAATTTACTCCTAAAATATAAATATGCAGAAATACAACTCCACCATGTTCACATAGTTCTACCTTCCCTAGTCAACCAAGGGGGGTTCACCTTTTAAAAAAAGGGTGCATATGATTATCTCACTTTATGAACTTAACTAATTGTGGGACTTCGGATCAAAGTGTGCTGATATGAGTTGTACAAACTCAACTATAATTAATTAAATAGATAAGCTCTCTTGTAAGGGTTTTATCTTGGGAAGGTTAATCATTAGAATATTTGTCTAAAGGTTTGTAAAGCTAGCGGGCACAATTTACAAAAATAAATGACTAGGCACAAAATTTATACTTGCCTTTCCAATTTAAAATGTCACGACAAAGTTACCTAGGTGAGTTGTAAGCACCTATTTATATAAATAATTAAGTAGTTTTCGATTTCGCTATCTCTTTTGCATTTTTATATAAAAAGTTAAAATATCATAACAAAGTTACCTTGTGACAAGTAGTGTTAGGTGAGTTGTAAATTGATTTTTATACAATTATTTATTTATTTTCAAGTTAATTTGTGAAAGTGTTATGAATCGTAAATTATTTTTTATATAATTATTTTATGTATTTATTTTTATTAGAAAAATACATTATAAAATTAAAATCATATTTATTATTAAAAATAGAAAAATGATGTAATTCTTTTTGAAACCAACTTTCATTGTTTTTTATTAACCTTTGTATATCATAATAATGTAAATTCATCTCAATTCACATTTGTTATTTTAATTATTTTATAAATCTCTTTTAATGTTTAATAAATATCGATCCAAACTTGGAAACTGTTGTTAAGAATATATGTTAAGTTGTAGTTAGAAACATAATACTAGCATAGCTGCTAACTTGCGGTTGAGAATGTCGAAAGTTAGCGGTTGAGAACGCGTGCCTCCAATATACTGAGAACGTATGTCTTAAATATAAAACGTTTGTGGTAATCTGTCTGTGGTAATATGAAATGTTTGGTTGCATTAGGTTGATAAATGGAACGTGACAATTACATATCCTTACAATAATTTTTTAATGTGATTAGGTAAATGTTAAAAAGTAAACATGTTAACGGATGCCTTGATAAATGCAAGAAAGTTATGAACAATAAATCTAATCCATCGATTTTGGAGGACGACTAAGAATATGCCAGCATCTTCAATGCATAGCCTAGGGTTTAAGATTAAATAAGGTTAAAAGATCATTAATTGTGCCCATTGTCAATAGATGTATGCCTTTGAGCGTAATTAAAGAATATTTGTTATTTTAATTATTTTGGAAACTATTGTGATTAAAATGTAGTTAGAAACATAATATTAAAAAATATTTGTTATTTTAATTATTTTTAAAATCTTTTTTAATATTTAATAAACTTGAAAACTGTTGTTAAAAACATATGTTCAGATGTAGTTAGAAACATAAGATTAAGGAATATATTGAGTAAAGTATTTATTAAGTGTTTTTATAATAAATTTATTAATGTTTTATTTAATATTTAATAATTTTATTATTATTTAGAAAGTTGGATTAATAACTAGAGAAGAGAATGTAGGTTTCTTCAGTGACTATTCATAATATTAGATAATTTTTTGGACTAAGACTATGTAGGATTTTTATGAAAAACTTAAATATCTTTGATGATGGGTGAAGTAGTGTTCTCTAGAAAACCTTTCATGAAATTTATACAGAGTTTTAGAAAATTATCTAACAACATTATTAATAATTTTATATAGCTTTATTATAATGATTTGGATATTATTATTGTTATTATTTTAATTAGAATAAATAAAATGGAAAAAATTAGAAATTAAATAGTTCATTTTATTTATATATTTTTGTTGAAAAAAATATTTAATAATAAAGTTAAATAAAATTATTCATTCTATTTAGGGAAACCAAATGTTTTTACAATATAAGTAAAAACTAAAAAAAATATGTCACATAATTTGTAGTATTAATTTAAAAAAATCTAAAAAAAAAAATGGATTATAATAGTAATGGGGAATTTCACTAAAGCTAATGTTGTCTCCCTAAACTCATTTAACACGCATAGATTATCCACGGGGAAAGGTATTCGTATCTTTCAAACCCTAAACTCATTTAACACGTATAGATTATCCACGGGGAAAGGTATTTGTATCTTTCAAACCCTTTATAAGGAAACATTTACTAGGCAAGGTATCATATTTTTTAAGATAGAATTACAACTATGCTACAAGTTTAGACTGRTTTGGTAAACCAACAGTTAAAATTGGAAGAATTAATTCACACAACACAAAACAGTTTTCTTATTTCTTAACAAACAAATGGGGGTTACATATATAGCATGCAGATCACTGACTCAAGTGGATCTGATTAGCTAAAAATAGTAAACCTAGAAACTCACAGTTACAACAGTCATAGTTGAAACTAACTATTACAACAGTAATAGTTAACCTAGAAACTCACGATTACAACAACTATAAGCATTATCTCTAACACCAACATCATCAAATATTTGCATATAAGTAAATTTTAGTTTTTACAATTTCTTTTAATTGATTGTTGTTACATTTTAACAAACTCCACCTTGAGAACAATTTACCTATACATTTTCTAAGTCCATTCATCACCTATTTTGCAAATCAAGAGAAGTCAAACATCACCACAACTTGTTTAACATACATCACCAAACATTTACATTTTCTTTTAATTTATCGTTGTCACATTTTAATAATCTCCACCTTGACAAAAAATTATTTGATACCTTTCCTAATCCCATTCATCACCTCTTTTGCAAGCCAAGAGAAGACAAACACCACCACAACTTCTCTAACAATATTGGTTTCATGAACATGTTCGCACATTTTGCTCCAATACAAACCATTTCGCCTCCATCAATAACATGTCTTACAAAATGATACATTGTCTTACAAAATGATGCATTGTCTCATTTCGATACACTGGACGGTTAGTCAAATGCACAATGCTTCAACCACCATAGAACACCTTATCATGTATGTAACATGCAAAATATATAAATATTAAATGATAATAATCATAAATAATAATAATAATAAATAGTTATTAATTGTATAAGGGACTCATCCTTTAATGGATGGTCACCATATGTGCGTTTAGGTTCTCTATATATTTGACATTCTCATTGTACATCTATCCATCATATATTATCTATTTTATCTCATTATATACATTCTTATTCAATATATTTATTGTGTAGTATGTAATCTATCCCATTTATGATGGATGTCCGTGGTAATAACCGGATTTCATTGGTAACATTTTACAACTTTATATATACACGTGGTGGGGTTGAAGCCAAAACAAAAAGTCAATGACCTAAGTCTTTTGGACTAATAATAATTCAATAAAATATATCAAATATTGTGGGGTTAGAGATATCCACAAAAAGACAAGGATGAAAGGTTTTATAATAATTTATAAACAATACCATCATAACAAATTTATGTAAATAAAAAAAAAAAGTTTGAAGGATTATTATATTTTTAAAAGTGAAATGGATCTAGGAAAGTGAGGGGTATTTGAATTAGAAAAAATATAAAAAATAAAATAATATATTTGAAAGTTAAAGGATTTAAAAAAAGAAGAAGTGAAAAGTGTATTGTTTTAAAAGTGGGTTCTTAAATTCATATATTTATCATTTATTAAAAAAAATAAGAAGTGAACTATGACATCTACAAAGAAAACAATTTCACCAAAATATCCCTATTGCTCAAAAGAGGAAGAGTAGGGGCCTTATGAATGGAACTCTCCCTTGTCCATATTGTAAAAAGTTTTTTACTTTAGTAGAAAATCAAGGTGACATTCATTGGGAAGTGAAAATAAAAGAATTTGAGAACCAACTAATTCATTATTAACAACACAAAATAAATTTACAATTTCAAGTTGGGTTGGAGCAAATGCTAAAAAACCAAAAAGAGAGACAAAAACAAAATCTTGAGGAAAAATTACTAGAAAAAGATAAAGACATTTCTTACTTAAAAAATCATAACCAAAAGTTATTGGTACAAATAAATGAGTCAAAAGATAAGAAGCAAATGGATTAGAAGTCAAAACAAGCTAATCACGATCTCATTAAGAAATTAACAGAGAAAGATGAAGAAAATTGTTGTTTAAAGAACCATAATCAAAGCTTGGTTGAAAAAATCAAGAAGTTAAAGAATGAGAAGAAATTATCCGAAAAAGATGAAGAAATCTCTCGCCTAAGAATCCTTAATCAACAGTTGCTTGCACAAATTAAAAGTTTAAAGAACGAAATAACATAAAATTTGGAATAAAAAATAGAAGACTACAAGTCAGGAAATAAGGAAGAAATTTTATGTTTAAGGCGACATAATCAAGAATTACTTGTCCAATTTAGAAAGCTAAAGCATGATAAGAAGTCTTTACAAGAAGAGTTAGATCACAAAGAAACAATGACTAAATCAGTTGAAATAGAGAGGCTTCTAGTTCAAAAAATATAAACCTTAGAGAAAGAAACAAACACTAATCCAATTGAATTACCAGAAACATCAAAAGTTTAAAAAAGATCCAATAAACAATATTTAGAAGAGATTTGGGTGCTTTATCGTCATCCAAATCACAAGAGTCATTATGAACAACAACAAGGTCAAGAGGAATCTAAACAATGTTCTTCTTACCAACTGTTCGACAACACAGGTATTCCAACAGAGGACAAACACCTTAAATAACCACTCACATAACCAGATCAAAGATCAACACACCGATGTTTTCATGTGGTAAAACCCCTACGGGGAAACATCCACGGCCCTAGCCAACGCGGCCACTTGGAGCAATTTATTAATGCAAAGAAAAAGATTACAGAGAGATTTTACAGGAGAGTTTCTCACAATCGATCATCGGCAAATGACCCTCCATGCTCTTTAAATAGAGATCATGGAACAATCGGGTGTTAAGCCACGGATCAATGGCCGTTGAGATCGAGGAGAGTATGAACCGTCGGATCACTCTATGTCGGGAACATATCGTGACCGTCGGATTTCCAAACTACAAATGCATACTAATGCATTCTAAAGAAACACACTTTTACCTAACGACATATTAGACCAAGTAGATCTTAACTAACTCCTAAGTGTCTAAATATCCTAACATCCCCCCTTAAGAACAACTTGGGATAGGATTGAAGGA
>ML800331.1:56483-74145 GCA_009831015.1 Picea engelmannii
AACCAACATTTGGAAATATTTAGTCGAGCGATCAACCGGATGCCTGTAATAGTCGATTGAGTAGTCAACAAGCCTATCAGTCAGACAATTGACCAACAATCAAAGATAGCTGATTCGTGGATCGACTAGCCGAGCAATCAACTACAAGTTGGATGCATGGATGGTCAGGTCAAGCAACCTTGACGAGCCGACTACACCCAATCCCCAACATGGTATTAGAGTTGATGGTTTAGATCTTTCCTATTGTACGCAAATCTTGCATATTCAAATCTATTGTGTGATTGACTCTAGGTTGGTTATTTTCTAATTGTAAACTTTGGAAAGAAATCAGATTTGTTAGATATCGAAGATGGTTTCGAAGATCGATCATGTTGTTTTGAATGGATCAAATTATGTTGTTTGGGCTCTAGACATGGAAACCCTACTAAAGACAAAAGGACCATGGCAATACATGAAGAATTCAATTCTAGATCCGACAGACAATTAGACAAAGTTTGTTATCGACGAAAAGAGGAATGATCTTGTGGGGGTCATCATGACCGATATCTCACTGGAGATTCAGTTCCACACCAACAAAATTGAGTTCCCTCATCAAGTTTGGAAAAATATGAAGTCATTGTTCGAAAAATTCAATGAAAGTCATGTCATGCAATTGGAGAAAGAGTTGATATCTCTTGATTATCATTCTTTCAACACAATTGAGGACTATTTGACTCATGGAAAGGAGATGCAGTTGAAATTGGGAGAATGTGGAAAGAATTATCAGAAGAAAGATAGAAAACTTATCAAGCTCGTCCTGATGAATCTGAGCACACCATTTGACATGTTTGTGTCGACTTTTCGCACCAATTAGGAGGCTCGCAAGGAAGATGGTAAGGATTATACCTTTGATGTTTTTTGTAACTTATTGATTAGTAATCAACACAGGTTGCTAGATGAAGAAAATCTTAGTGGAAAACATCAAGCTCACTTGCTCAAGGGAAAGGGAAAGGTAAATCATAAGGAAAGATGATGGTTTGATACTCCTATGAAATATGAATTCCTCGACTAAAAAACTAAAAGAAGAACTGATGAATAGACATCCAATTGGAAGAGTCAAAAGAAGAAGACATGTTGGTATTGTGGAAAGCCTGAAAATGTGGAGAAAGTATACTACAAGAAGAGAGACAACTTAGAGGAAAAGATCAAGTGAATTGAAGGAGACGTGTCCATTGTTCGCTAACCCACTGATAATTTCACCTTCCACGTTGGAACTTCTCAAACGTTTCTTTTATTTTATAATAAATCTTACTACTGTACAATATTCTAAAATATTGGATTAAAATCTATTTTATGGATTTTAGGATTTTTGTAGATGAAATTCCAATGAGAGTTTTCAAGAATAGCCCAAACTTGTGTGTGGGATATCCCTTCAATCAGTCGATGAGGGTGTACTCAAGCCTATGGAATGCTAATGATTGGACTAAAAGAGGGGGGTTGGAGAAGACATATTGGAGCAAGGTGCCCTTCATTGTAGCATACAAGGGACTCCACATCTATGGTTGTGAGGCCTCTGTAGCTCAGTCAACTTGTGCTACTCAGGGTCATCGGTGGTGGGATCAGAAGGATTTCGATGACCTTGATGAAATTCAATGGAGAACATTGAAGGAGGTTCCTACAAAGTACACCATCTACAACTACTTCTCTAACAGATTGAGATATCCTACAATGTGTTTAGAGTGTGCCAGAGGAAGGGATGCCTAAACGAGCATAACTTATATATATATTATTATGGTTCCAATTGATCCAATAATATTTTGTAGTCATGGTTGTTTTCTACTTTTATCATTCTTTTCTCGTTGATCCATCTTGTCATTCATTTTGTTTGGATGGTTTGTTGCAACAAATTGTTTATTATAGTTCTCATAAGTAGTGGATTTGTACTCTTTCTACAGATTCTATTGACAACATGGAAAATAAAGTGTGGACTATTTTATCTACTCAGAGAGGTGATCTATTTTGGTTAGCATGAATGTGAGTCTAATTTGGATGAAGTTTGGGATTTGTATGCTCTGCTATTTTGGATTTGATTTGGCCCATTAAAGGAGGAATCACAGCCTTTAATGGCATTAGTGGATTTTGTAAAAAAAATTCTTTGAAGTATCTTGTGCTCACTAACCCTCACCCATGTCTATACTTAATTTTGTAATATTTTCAAATTTTTTTTAAATGCCTAATATCACTCAATGACATATAGTAAAATTTTATCATCACTTATACAAGAATCCTTAGCATTGTTTGTGATTTCTTCTTGGTGCTCTTTGTATCTCATTGCACCAACATAATTCTTTGTTAATTCAAACCCCTTGAGCGCCATGAATGCATTGATCTTTAGTGCATTGATTTTTCAACACTAGAATTTGGTTAAATTGGCTCAAACTATGTATAAATAGGAAGATAGTTCAGATTGTGAACTTAGTGACACCTTAATAATCCACGTCACAACTTAGGAGTAAAAAGGTTGAAAAATGATGTGATTAAATTTGACCATGGGATCAAGGAATTTCACCATGTATTCTATTTTCAATCAAGGGAAACACACCCAAAGAAATTTGACTTCAGGTATGATCCATGAGGATCTCTACAACCAAGTAAAATTGGTGTTCTTGAATTATGTTGTAAATGTAGTCATGTAAAAGAGCTCAATGAGATATTTCAAATGATGCTTGAATGGGCTCAAACAAATGTCGTATGAGAAAGTTACATGGAATTCTAATTTTTTTTTCAAATAGGAAAAAACGCTGACAGGAACGACACATGGCGTTACCAAAGACTGACACATGGAAGTATGCCCACAAAATGTGGCAGTGTGGATAGGACACGTGGTAATACAGAAATGTGAGATGGCAGTGTAGATGCTAATGTGGCATGTTGACTTGATCACACAGATGTTGATGTGGCGTGCTGACTAGATCGTATGGATGTTGATGTGACATGCTGACTTGACCATATGGATGATGACATGGAAAGATGACTGGATTGTATGAAGGCTGAATGGGATGCATGGATGCTGACATGGAAGGTTGACTGGAGAGTATGGTTGATGACATGGAAGTATGATGTAGGAATATGACTGTGCAGGGGCGTGGTTGACACATGGGCCAATCAGAGGTCACCATGTGGAAGACAATATTTCCCAAAAGGGCCTTATTATTTTAGAAAGGTCGGAAGGTGGGTCGAACCCCTGATCTCTACGCCAACAACCAAACAAATTAAACAATAGGATACAGATGGAACTTAATACAGTTAGAAAAAATATTTTATTTAAAGTGATGTGGTTATAATATTGTGCCAAAGGCAGGAGTGGGATTGAATGTTATAAAAATGGATCGCAGAGCAATAAAATAAAACAAATGTGAAAACAAAGCACATAAGATACACAATACAATGGAGACACAAATATACATGGTTCACCTAGTGTGGGCTACGTCCACCAGAGAAATTGCCAGGCCCTTCCTTTATTATTATCCAACAAATGAAGGGGTACAACCTACAACACACCCACTATAACTTCCTCTTCTTTCTCTCACAGTCTCCTCACTCATAATACAATATTCACAATGATCCATAGCCACAATACATTTTTCTCATAAAAGAGGATTTCCTTCTAGGGAAACAACCCCTAACATAACTTCTACCATCAAATCTGCGACCTTATAATGAGTGGTCGAGATTTACTATGAAATTACAATATACATTTACAAGGAAAATTTTCCTTGAGGGCCCCGCTTGCCCCCGGACCCCGCAGAGGGGGTAACCCCCCCCCTGCACTCCCCCATGTGGATGAGTGTACATTCTTCTGGTGTGTAAATTCTTCATGGGGTATAAACACAGCTGAAAAAAATGACCTCTAAATCAAGAAGATAATCAGGCTCCACAACCAACATTGAACTTCATGAAAAATCCCCAATCGGTGCACGATTTGAATCGTTGTCCCATGGTTATATATCTAAATAACTTTACCATTGCACCATAAGTGCAAACCTTGTAAAGAAGTCACTATAGATTTGGTAAGATGCATAAGTTTTTCTTTCATATAGTTTGAAGAAATGGTTTTTGTAAGCCATTTTGGAAAACCAAGAGTGGGGAGAGGTTTTTCTAGGCTATTAAACCATTACAACAAGCCAAAGACTTGTCATTGAATTTTGTTTTTTGAGTATTCATTATTATACAAAAGTGTTTCTTGTATAATTGAAGAACCAAGCATTTTCAAGCCTTTTTTACTGTAGTAAGAGAAGGGGAATTTTTTTCTAGTGATTTTACATCCTTCCTAAACAGGTCAAAGACGTTTTATTGCAGGTTGGAGATCCATTTTTAATGTAATTAAGAATTTGAAGTGCTTCACATTATATTAATTGAGTGGTTGTGGGATTAAAGTGGGCGAAGATGTAGCCTAAGATGGGTGAACTCCATTATCAACTTGTGTTTTTGTCTTTTTGTTGTACTTTTCTTCAATTTATGTTTTCAATTGTGTTTTAAATATTTATAATTTAAGTCAAGACAATTTGTGCATAAATTATTTGCAAATCAAGTCAGTTGATTTCAGATCAAGTTGGGTATCAGAGTTGGTTTGATAGGATTTTCATTTTGAAGAGGAGGTTGCAAAAGGACAATCATGTGAAAAGCTTCAAAGCTATAAAGACTTCAAGAACTTGAAAAGATTAACCAACATATTCAGGAAGAGAATTTTGAATTGAGAAGGGTACTGCAAGTCTTTGAGGATGAAAAGAAAAAGTTGCATCTTGAATTGCAAGCCAAGGATGAAATTTTAGCAAATCTTCATAAAGACTAAAGAGTGGAGGAAAAAGAAGAGTCTACCATTCCGAGGAGACCGTCTTGTACCTTAGATTCACAATATATCACTGAGGTTTCCTGTGTAAGTGAGTCACCATTTTCTCTTTCTTCCCACCAAAAGGTAGAAATATAGTACAGTTTGTGAACTTAGTGAAACCTTAAAAATCTACAAAATGCCACAAACTAAAACTAAGTATAGATAAGAAGAAAGTACAGATTGTGAACTTAGTGAAACCTAACTCACATAAGAGTAAAAGGGTTGACCAATTATGTGATTAAATTTGACCATGACAATCAAGGCATTTCACCATTTATTCTAATTTCAACCAAGGCAACACACCCAAACCAATTTAACTTGTGAGATCAAGGAATTTCAAACCAAGGCAACACAACCAAACCAATTTGACTTCTTGGATCAAGGACACTTTGAACATTAAGTACCACACCCATTATAGGTTTCATCATTATAAATATATCTATATGATACTTTCTTGTAAATCCTTTTTGTGAGATGGATTCTCTATTATGATTCACTTGTTTATATGTGGGTTTTGGTGGTGAGTTGATAGTTTTAGTTTCACAAAATTATTCCCTATAAGTATAATTTCTTCTCAAATTTGGTATTGTATCATAAACTTAAGGGTTGGTGTAAGTTAATGCTTTACGCTCATTACACCTTAGTTACAATGGAAGTCTAGAGACATAGTAGAATTATTTAAGATACAAGTACAACTTAATAGAATATGTTAAAGAAAAATGAAATGTAAGAAATCAAATTAGCCATTATTTTATTTATGGAAAATTTGTATAACTTAGAAAAAATCATATTCAATGACACATTACTTTTAATTTAAAATGTAACGCATATGTTCACATTAAGATGTTAATTTAGTACCTAGATAATAAAATTTCTTGAAACCTAGGTGGGGAGGGTAACAATTGTTCCTCCCAACCACCCAAGCTAAAGTGAATTCAATGTCACATATATGGAATATGCATATAGATCTCTATAAGTGAATTCAGTTTTATTGGTGATGAATATGTGGACCATATTTACAACCCTCATAAAAAATAGAGATAACAACAGAGAACTATAAAATGAATATATTTTTGTTTATGCATCTTGAACCACGACATTTGTCACTTTGAATCTAAAGACGAATAAACTAACTCATCCATCTCATAAAGGAAAAGAGTCAATCATGCCTATTTTTTTTTTAATTCATAGAAATACGCACACATTATAGTGTGTGCATGCTAGTTTTACATAAAATTAAAACCATGCAAAATTGTCTCACCCAACATGTTTCAAAAGGAAATCTTTAGAAATGAAACCTTGTTTTAAGGGTAAATGGCATATTTTCCTCTATGGGCATAGTCAAGGCCAATAGACCCATCCCAATATGAATTGGATTATTACATATTTTTCTTCTGTCTCGGTACTTTTTGGGTGAAAAAAATTGGAGGAATCAACTTGCAGATCCATTATAGCAGCAAGTCTAAAAAATTGTCTAAAATATTCTGGAACCATTTTAAGGAATCAACTGTAGGAGAACCAGGGGGAGATGGAGTTTGGAAAGGTACGACTGTAGCTATGTTCCTAGGGGAAAGGGGAAACAATTGAGTGTTGGAGGAGGATGGTATAGGGTTCAAGGGAGAAAATTTTTCCCCGTCTTTAGTTACATCAACTTTGATAGGAGGAGGAGTAGAAAAACCCAAAGTGGGTCAATATTCTAAGCTGCTTGGTCTAAACCACTTTACAATATCAGAGGAAACAATGGTTTCAAAACTTTCTTCTTCCAAATGAGGACTAAAAGGGGAGATTCAACACGGAAGATTTTACAATCCAAACTTCTGGAAACTATAATAGATGGTAGAAAAGGATAATTGGATACATTTACTAGAGTTTTAAAAGAAGGGTAATGTAAATTACCAGAATGAACTTGTATAACAGCTGAAAGTCCTTCTTGAGAGGCCTTTGCTTTCTTAATAGTCTTCTTTGGGTCAACTTCAGGTGTTGCCAGAGGTAGCTATGGAATTGACCTTGTGTGTATGCCTTTAGGAGCCACAACTGAAACAATGGATTTGTCAGGTGCAGGCTGCAATATTCAAGGTATTGATTTCTGATGCACCTTCAGAATCATAATTTATTTGTCGTTCAATCCTAGGGAAATTTCTTGAATTCATTCCCTAAAAATGGAGCCAAGAATGTTAGCACTAAGAGTCACCCTCATATTCTAGGAGGATAAGCCCAATACCCATCAAAATGTTTGTGGAGGTAGGTTTATGAGTGGAGGTCAAATGGACAAAGCTCGGCATAAGAATGTTTTAACATAGAAAATGGTACTAGCAATGCATAAGAAAATGAGGTTCTCATTAACTTCAGACAGTGCTTTAAGGTTAAAGATGAGAAGGGGGAAGACTTAGTGAGAAAAGTGGACAAGTCTACCATGAGCATCTAGCCTTCAAGCAACTTGGTGGAGAAAAACTCAGGCATAATAGCACTCTTGAACTTAAGTTTAAGATACTGAAATATATCACAACAATATTATAATCAAACCTCCATTACAATACAACTACAACATCTCATCCGGATCATCCATGCACGAGCATTTCAGCATAAGAGGACACATAAAAGTGAAATAAAATATTGAAACAGATCATATCAACATTATAATCAAATCTCCATTACAATACAACTACAACATATCATTTTGATCATCCATGCACGAGTGTTTCAACACAAGAGGAAACGAGATGATGAAAAAAACTGACTTCTATTAATGAGAAAGTCTCAGATCTCACACATAACCAGAGAACAACTCTGTTATCAAACTTTTACAAATAGGGAGATCTGCTCAACCATCGACCACAAAAAAATATTAAACTGATCTATTTATACTTAGATCCGTGGAAAACTACCATGAGAGTCATATGGCCATCCCACCCAAGGCTCTTCATCTGTGCATCCTTCTATTAGACAGTTTGTGTACCTTTCCATCAGACACAATCTCAGATCAACATGGACATGCAGGGAAAAATCGTCCATCGTAGTACCTTAGGCTAATAGTTCTGTCTCCACGGCCAGACCTTCCATGCTTTTCATTTATGGAGTGATTTGAGGTTTCAACTACTAGTCCTTGTTCATTAACTGATTTCTCCTCGGGATCGGGACGAGGCTTGACGACTAGGGGGCGTCCACATGATGCTATTGGATTTGGTGATGAATGAACACGTGATTTTGGGGCCTTCGAAAGTGGTTTGGACCCACACTGCTTTTGGTCTTGAAACTCACCACCTTCCGCCACATAGCTCTCCCACAATACCATGGTTTACATTTTGGGCTGCTCAATGATTTTAACGCCTGAGCATATTGCAGCCCCAAAATGAAGCATGGTCGTTGATCTGGGCGCACCTACTATTTTAGTGCCCCTGCTAAAGTTTATCCACATGCCAACTATAACGTCGTTCAAACCATGCTTAGAGATGATGCTAAATTGAACTGCACAAGGGATCTCTACTATTGAAAATTGTACCCGCTTGTTTTTCTGTGCTCATGGCTAGCACCTGTGACCCTTGACAACTTCATGTGATAACATTGTCTCCACAGGGGATGGCATGCTCCCTTTGAGTTGCCAAGAATAAGCACTTTCAGTGCCTTAGCTTGTGACAAGTAGTGTTAGGTGAGTTATAATTTATTTATTTATTTTTAAGGTAATTTTTAAAAATGTTATGAATGGTAAGTTAATTTTTATCTATTTATTTATTTTTATTGAAAAATATATTATAAAATTAAAATCATATTTATTATTAAAATTATAATTTTTTTTTGATGTAATTCTATTTGAAACCCGTCTTAATTATTTTTTATTAACTATGAGTTGGATTTGTATATCATAATAATGTAAATTTATGTCAATTCACAATCTTTTAAGTATTTATTATTTAGACATTTGCTATTTTATTATTTTATTTATTTTTAAATTTTTTTTAATGTTTAATAAATAACCATTGGTATATATATATTTCTTGGAAATTGTGGTTATAAACATTTGTTATTAGTTAGAAACATAAGATGAAGGAATATATTGAGTAGAGTATTCATTAAGTGTTTTTATGATAAATTTATAAATGTTTTATTTAGTATTTAATAATTTTATTATTATTTAGAAAGTTAGATTATAATAATAATAATAATCTCATCACACCAAATTGGTGTATGAGATTCCCTTGTTTGTGGGAGTAAAGTCTACGAAGGTATACATACCCTACCTCTTTCTGGATTTGAACCTATAACCTCTTAAGAGGAAACACATGTTCTTAACCATTAGGCCCAAAAAGTTAGATTAATAACTAGAGAAGTGAATGTGACTTCTTCATTATAATGTTAGATATTGTTTTTAGAGTTTTATGAAAAATTTAAGTATTTTTGATGATGGGTGAAGTAGTGTTTTGTAGAAAAGTTTAACATTTCATAAATAGATTAATAATTTTATATAGTTTTATTATAATGATCTAGATATAATTATTGTTATTATTTTAATTATGATAAATAAAATGGAAAAAAACAAAAATTAAATAACTCATTTTATTTATATATTTTTGTTGAAAAAATATTTAGTAATAAAGTTAAATAAAATTATTCATTCTATTTAGTCAAACCAAATGTTTTTACAATATAAATAAAACTAAAAAAAAATATGTCACATAATTTGTAGTATTAATATGTGTTATATACCATTTTCAATATAAAAATTAAAAAAATTTACTAAAAATAATATTGCATTATAATAGCAATAGGAAGATTGTGTGTTTGTTAGTGCATCACTAAATTTAATGTTGGGTCCCTAAACCCATTTAACACACATATATTATCCATGGGGAATGTATTCTTATCTTTCAAACCCTTTACAAGGAAACATTCACGAGGTAAGGTATCTATATCTTTCAAGATAGAATTAAAATTAGGCTATAAAATTCCACTTGTTTCGTAAACTAACATCACCAAATATTTTCAAATACCTATGCATTTCCTAAGCCCATTCATCACCTCTTTTGCAAGCCAAGAGAAGCCAAACACCACCACAACTTATTTAACATACATAATCAAATATTTACATAAGTAATTTTTTGTTTTTACATTTTCTTGTAATTGATCATTGTCACATTTTAATAATCTCCATCTTGACAAAAAATTACCTGATACCTTTCCTAATCCCATTCATCAACTCTTTTGCAAGCCAAGAGAATACAAACACCACTACAACTTCTCTAATAGTATTGGTTTCATGAACATGTATGTACATTTTTCTCCAGTACAGACCATTTCAGCTCCATCAGTAACCTATCTTACACAATGATGCATTGTCCCATTTTGATACACTCGACAATTAGTCAAATGCACAATGCCTTGACCACCATAGAACACCTTATCATGTACATGTCCAAACTTAGTCAATATATCCTTGCATTCATGCAAGACATAACCCGAGGTAGATCTCCTCTTGTCCTGATCTCCTGCAAGCTCTGAATCAATCATAACCACATACTAAGTCAATGCAACCACTGTATATGATACTTATTCCTTTAAGATATCAAAGAACCCATTTCCAATGCTTTGGATTTTCCATGTGTCTATTGACAACACCAAGTACATGTGAAATATCTAGTCTTGAAAATTTTATCGCAAACATCAAACTTCCTAATAGCATATAATACACAAGACATATACCCCTTTTCTTCTTCATTACTTGGACATAAACATGGATAAATATTACAATGGAAAGCCAACTAGATATTTACAGGTTTCACATTATTCATATCAAACTTCCTGAGTATCGTCTCCACATACTTATGTTGTGGTAACCAAAGATTACCATCTTTCCAGACTCTGTATATTTCCATGCCCAAGGTTTCTTTTAGTTACTCCTAGATCCTTCATATCAAGCATATTATTCAATTGATCCAACTTGTTGATCTCAACCATGTTTGTGCTTGCTACAAGCATAAAACATAATAACAAGATAATGAATATGCCATAAACACAATAGTTCTACCCACTTCTTGTAAAATTTGGCTCACCATAAAGGAATCGACTTCTTGTACCATTTTCCTAGCATGCTTGAGGCCATACCATGAATTTTTGAGTTTTCATGCAAATATTTTGTTGTGATCCTGAACTAACCTTCCTAGTTGTTCTAAATACATCTCCTTATCCAAAATTCCATGTAAAATTGTTTTAACATGTAGCTGTACTAACTCAAGATTAAGTACCACATCTAGTGCTAAAACAACAAGAATAGAAACAAGCTTAACAACTGGTGAAAAAAAAATCATGGAAATCAATACCTTCCACATACCATAAAAACAAGCCTAACAACTAGTGAAATTTTTTTTCATGAAAATCAATACCTTCCATATTTTACTATATCTAATTTTATGACATGAGCTTTATCAGACAATGAATCTTTTCTAATGATGATTCTATGGGAAGTAGGATCCCACAATATGTACCCCTTAACATCATCACCATAACGACAGAGTTCTACATGTTTGATCTAGGTCCTACTTAGAACATTGATAAGATCATAAGCTTCACAACCAAAAAATTTCACATTTTAGTAATCACAAGATGACTTGTTCATACCTCTTCTATAGTCTTCTAGTATTTTGCAACTAATGGTGACCAATTTACAAGATAGAATGACTGATTTTTCCCACAACTCTTTCTACAACTTGGCATTACTGAGCATGCCCCTTTGATTAAGTTCCTTGCAACAATTTCCAAATTCCAAGGATGTGAATCTATTTCCATCATCTATTCTTAAACACTTGATTGACCTACCAATACTCTTTTCACCACAAATCTCTAAACATATTATCCTTTCTTTATATAAATATAGACCCACCTTTCTACCCTCGACAACTTCAGTGCTCCACCTCAAACTTTGCATTTGAAACCTTGACCAAATCTGGCCAAGCCGATCCAATTCAACATTTTTCACTCGCCTCCAGATACCTTACCATGGAGTCTCAATGCTCCACCTTGACATGAACATTCCCTTGATCCAATCCAGCCAAGTTGACCAAGTAAGACTTCACTCATCACGTGCATGCCCATCTAGAATGGAGTTCACCAAGCCATTGAATAGGCTTCATTTCATGAAATCCATAGAAACCATACCATAGGCTACCAAAGCCATTATGCATGCCCTCCCTATCACCTATGTCTATGTTTAGACTTTACCGATGATTTACCATGGGTACATATGCCCAACCACTTCTCATAATAGTATACTCATTTAAATGCAATAAATAATTGTACAATTCCAAAGTATTTTTTTTTCTTTCAGGGGACCACCATCACCACTCCTCATGTTGCTAACAAATCTCACATTTTAAGTTTCACAATTAGAAGTTAGTTTTTACCATTAATTTTTTTTAACCTAATTAGTTTTATGATTTCCACCATATTTTTTCAATATATATGTTTCAATTTTACAGACAGAATATAATATAATATAATATATATAGAGAGAGGACCTTTGAGCATGGATTTCTAGATAATAATTTTGTCATGAAAAATTCATCTATTGTAGTTTATTCACTATTCTATGTGGGACTTATTTGCAAAACCTTGATCAAATCTAGCCAAGCCACCCCAAGTGAACCTTTGTGGCTTACCTCCATGTACCTTATATGGAGTCTCGTTGCTCCACCTTGACATAAACATTCCCTTGACCCAATCCAACCAAGTTGACCAAGTAAACCTTCACCGATCACCTGCATGCCCATTTACAATAGAGTTCACCAAGCCTTTGAATAAGCTTCATTTCATGCAATCCACAAACACCATACCATAGGTTCCTCCTTATCACCTCAACTTTACTGACCTCTAATTTAGCATTTGTTATTTTTTCTATTAATTCTCTACACACATGCTCACTCCAAATATTAATTTTAAAAATTGATTTTTGATATATATATATAACAACTTCCACATATACTTTTAAATTAACTTTATAAACTTTAAAATAAAAAAAATAAATATATATTTCGAACACAAAAAAAAAATCAAACATCCTCATTCATATATATATATATATATATATATATATATATATAACTCGGACCTCTATGCACAGATTTTTATTTCACTAAAAATTCTTATTGTGACTTATTCTATCCACTATCAACAGATTTCTAATTCACTAAAAATTCTTATTGTGACTTATCCTATCCACTATCAACATATTTCTAATTCACTAAAAATTCTTATTGTGACTTATCCTATCCACTATCGGATCCAAACCTACTTATTGATAGACTTTTCAATCACATAGTTAACCTCACTGTGATACCACTTGGGTCTGTAAACCCATTTAAAAAACAAAAATATGACATATGCAGAAGAGAAATAAGATAACAACAAATACAAATAAATACATATGATACAATATTTATTTATTTAAGTGGTAAATTTCTTTATTATTCAAGATAAACTTACAATCAAGAATCAAGATTACTTATAAGATACATTTTTAGGCTTTATAGATACATATATAGATTAAAACGGTTACATATTTACCAAAACTATTAATAGTTATACAAACTTCCACCTACTTTGTAAACCAACATCACCAAATATTTACATAAACAAATTTTAGTTTTTACATTTTATTTTAATAAATTGTTATCACATTTTTACAATTAAAAAATATTAAAATATTAAAAATTATTAAAAAAATTAAAATATTTTTACTTCCAAAATATATTGAATTTAATGGATCATCACCCACTTGAATTTTATATTCAATGTTAACCCAATCAATGTAACTTAGTCAAAATAAATCAAAACCAGTTAAAAAATCAACCTTGGATTGAAATAATTACCCTTTTTTTCAAAATTAAATCAAGAGTATACTTTTAAAAAATGTATGTAAGTTTGAATTATAACATATTATTTATTTAACTATTAATTATCTTAACAATATTAAAAATGTGGGCAAACTTAAATTTTAGTTTTAATTGCCCTAACATAGTATCTATTTTACTCTTGATTATCCCAACACATAACTTAGTTGATTTTACACATTTTCCATTAACTTCATAACTTTCTTATTTTACAATTTATAAGATAAACCAAATTTTAAAGTTTATTAAATAAACTAATATAGTATTTATTTTACTCTTAATTATCCCAAGACATCTTAATTATCCCAAGACATAACTTAGTTGATTTTACACATTTTCCATTAACTTCATAACTTTCTTATTTTACAATTTATAGGATAAACCAAATTTTACAGTTTATAAAATAAATCATATAAATTTTTTTAAAACTATTTGTGTTTCATTCTTTAGCATAAGAATTGACTTTAAAATGAAAGCATAAAATGTTTAAAACAAATATATAAAAATAACTCGTTATTGTAGTGAGAAAAATAATGCTGGGATAAAGAATTTTGTATTTATATATAACAAAAGTAAAATAAAATAATAAAATTTAAAATTTAAACATATTAAAATCAAAAGTGGTAGTCTTACTTTTTGTTTTTTTCCAGGTATATTTTTTGGATATTTTCTTCAAGTTTATGAGATATTATTAATATTTTAAAGATTTTTCAACATGCTAAATCCATTTTTATATTTAGAAATATAATTTGAACAACAAAAAAATATATTTCTTACCAATATAGTAGTAGTAAACAATAAAAAAAAACAAAATCATTATTATTTTTTTTAACTTTAACTTCTTTAAAAATTACAAATTAATTATATTTTAAAACTTTGTATTGCAACGAATCTAGACTAACATCAAGAAAACTGTGAACTAGTTGCACCTGCGATAATGGGAAGAAATGAACTTCCCACATTGGCGTCCTCACGTGCATGCGTGTAGGTTGGCCAATCTATCTCCTCCTTGTAGAAACTAGCAAACATGGGTTGTGATCCCCATGTTATGTAGAACCCTCCTAATTATTATGCAGATCTAGGTTAGTATCAGATTGGTGAAGGTGGAACCCCACTCTCTGGCCTTGAAACCAGTGAACCTTTGAGGCGTGGCAAGATTGCATGATAAATTAACAGGCACAACGAGGAGACTTCAAAAAAATATTTGCAACACTCGGGTATTGTTTTGATATGAAAGCAAATCAGAGATCGAGACTGCATGTCAGCCTTGCTTCAAATTATTTTATTTCTTTCCATCCCTACAAAACCCTCTGCATCTCTCCCACATATTCACACTTTCAGGATTCAAATGCTATCGGCTGCTGCTTTCCCAATACTTTCTTGCAGTTGGTAAGTTGAAACGAGTGGCCATGAGTTCTGTCGTCATGCTTTGCTATTCCTCATTACTGCCAACTATTAATGTCTGGGTGTGCTTGTATTTCTCATGGAAATTCACTTTTCCATCAGTTCCTTGCACTCTTTGCTCCATTACAAAACCTAATGTTTCACATAAACTGTTGTTGCAATTTTTCAGCAGATTAGTGAAGATGGTGTTCAAGATATTGCTAATTTTCATGGCGCTAGTGGCATTGCCAGCTGCAATGGCTGCCGCACTTCGTAAGCGGGTGGATGTGCAATTTCAAAAGAACTATGCGCCCACTTGGGCTTCTGATCATATCAAGGAAATCAATGGCGGAAATGAGGTTCAACTTACTCTGGACAAATCGACAGGTAATGCCTATATTCCTCTAACGACGTTGCAGTCTCCAATAAAATATTCAAATGCACAGAGAAATACAATGGCATTCAGCGTTTCAATTTAGTGAGTTCATAGTAGATGATTACTAAAAATGCTCTTTAATGACCAATGTAGAAATCATATTAACACCAAAACAGTAATTTTCAGAAAAATATGATAGGGTTGATTTTTTCAAACATATCTAAAAATAAGTTCCTTCTTCTCACTTTTATTTGTTCTGTTCTGTAATTGAAATTAATTTTCCATTTTCTAGGGAAAATGACCAGTGCAGAAATCAGATTAATACCAAAACACTAATTTTGCAAACTTATTCAAAGAGTAATTCCTATGTGATAACAGTATGAGCTTGAATATTGCAGGGACCGGCTTCCAAGCGACAGGCACATATCTATTTGGACACTTCAGTATGCAGATGAAGTTGGTTCCAGGTGACTCTGCGGGCGTAGTCACTGCATTCTATGTAAGGAGATTCATCAAAAGCTTTCAAAGCCATCTTCATCTTCAGTTTTGGGAAATAATTAATACGTTTCTTTGAGCATCTGTCCTCACAGACCTCTCAGCATGACGAGATAGACTTTGAATTCCTGGGAAACAGGACTGGGCAGCCTTACATTCTCCAAACAAATGTTTTCACGGAGGAAAAGGAAACAGAGAGCAGCGCATATACCTCTGGTTCGATCCCACTAAAGACTTCCATTCCTATGCTCTGTGATAAATTGAGAAGCAAGAAATGCAGAGAGAAAGAATAGAACAGAAAACAGTATATTAGAATATATGAAGAAAGGTTGATAAGATGAAAAGAATTCTTAAAAGAATATATTAAATTTTATTATTGATTAACAAATAAACGGTTGGGTTTCATTTATCTGGTGTTAATATTTTAATTTCTGTTAATCTCTTATGTGGCAATCAGTGAGCTATCAAAGTAATTTTTAAATATGATTAGGTAAATGTAAAAAAGTAAACACATAAACGGATGTCTTTATAATAGCTAGGAAGTTAATGATTGAAATCACAGCCATTTATTTTGTGTAACTACTAAGAATATTCCAGCCAAATTTAATCTTGTCCATAGAAAACTTATTAAGCACTAAACCCCTATTAAATCTGCCCATTGTCAATAGGTATACGCCTTTCGGCGTAATTATATTTAACACTCCCTTTTAAACTCAACAGTTACAAACATCAGCACTGATTATGCCTAAGTGTTGTCTCTGAAAATCAAAAACTGATTTTCCTAGTGGCTTTGTAAAGATATCAGCAAACTGATCTCGAGAACCACAGAATTGTAGTACAATATCACCATTATTGACTAGCTCGCGTATGAAATGAAAACGAGTGTCAATGTGTTTGTTTTTCTTGTGAAACACATGATTTTTGGATAGAGCAATTGCTGAAGTATTGTCACAGAAAATAGGAGTTGGATCATTTTCTGTATGTGACATATCTTTCAATATTCTTCTCAGCCACACAGCTTGACAAGAAGTTGAGGTAGCAGCTACATACTCTGCCTCTGCAGAAGATATTGAAACAATTGGATGCTTCTTTGATGCCCATGAGATTAGGTTCGTGCCCAGTTGAAAAACATGTCGAGATGTGCTTTTCCTGTCATCTAGGTTGCTTGCAAAATCACTGTCTGTGTAACCAAAAAGTTGATTACTATCAGATGTAGTGTACCATAAGCCAAAATTGAGAGTTCCTGCAACATATCTCAGAATTCGTTTTTCCATTTTCCAATGAGAATCTTTGGGGGATTCCATGAATCTGGAAACAAAGCTGGCTGCATACATAATGTTAGGCCTAGTTGTTGTAAGATACAACAAACTGCTTACTAAGATTTTGTACAGTGTAGAGTCCACCGTAGAGCCTTCATCATTCTTGCTCAATTTTGTGCCTAATGGTATGGGGGTTTCTGCTGGATTGCATCCTTCCATGAGAAATCTTTTGATGATGTTTGCTGTATACTTTTGTTGATAGACAAAAATGCCTTTGGTTGATTGATTAACCTCAATCCCTAAAAAATATTTCATTATGCCAAGATCTGTCATCTCAAACTCAGATTGCATGGCATGTTTAAAATTTGTTAACTCAAGATTTCCCGTATAGATCATGTCATCA